>DWND01000220.1:0-11599 GCA_018250195.1 Cecropterus albociliatus | reverse complement strand
AATTCCAAACATTTCGTTTTAAGCAGTCGGGTTTTTGTTTTAATATTTTTAAAAAAGTTACAAGTATAAACAAATAGATGATATGACCAATGATAGATGTCCTGAATCTTTTGAATGTCTGGTAGGAAAAGTTTGTGAGATCTTATAAATCTAACGTTTGAGGTCCAAGGATTAAAGTGAGTAGATCGATGTGTATAATATGTAGTAGGTAGTAAAATTCTTTCTGTTTTGATTCCGGAGGGACCTCTGTCATGTATATCTGTCTAATAACAACGATAGTTAGTTTACCGAGGAGTTTCATCCTTTTCCTCAGTGGTATCAGGCATTTGTGGCCAACCTCACATAAGGCTAATCTTATCTGATGTTGATTACAGATGTTCACGGGCGTATTGTTATTTGGAAAGAGCTATGACTAATTAGTCTTGAGAAGACAAATATGAACGTAGTTTATTTGGCAAACATTAGACGTAAAACTATACGCAATAGGACAACACGTGAGGCTCGTGAGGTAGACACTATGAAAACTGCGCCTATGACTGTCGTGTTGTTTATTTTAATTTAGATTTCTATGACACTCAGTTGACAAATATTTTGTAGATTACTAACGAGTCAGAAAGTTTTAGTTTCACTCATCTTTTAAGTAGTTACAATATTTTATCAATGACATCATCAGCGTTTGAAATAGATAAAGCACATCTTTTAATTAGAGGATTACTGGAATCCACTAAGGGATAGAACTAGTTTGGTTCGAACAACTTCTCCGTTGTACCATCACTGTATCTTCTTCTAGCGTAATGTAACGCTAAGGTGGAAGAGTGTGGTTTTCGCAATTTGATTGATTAGGCTCACTTTAAGCTACTATCCTGGTCTTGGGAAGAAAAATTGAAGCTAGAACTCCAGTTCTATGTGGAGTTTCCCAGAGGCCTGGGCGGCAGTAACAAAAATGGTTACTGCTAAATCTGATGGACTACACGCTACTCGAATCTTATAAACAAAAAATAAATAAAAAGGTACATATTAAAACACATCGACTTCAGACTTTTCGATATCATTTTATCCATAGACTGATAAAACCCCGATAGTGTAATTTAGGGTATTCCCTTTTTGTATTATTTCCAAAGATAAAATTTTTCATATAACCCACACAAATATATATACGCGCAACAGAAATACGTTTCTTAATCAAATAAAAAGGAAAATTGAATATAATAAATTACAAATATAAGACTCAAAATGTATCGACAAATTTAATATTAAGAAAAAGTTGAATATTTATGTTTGGTATTATCTTTGTTATGTACCTATACCACAGCTATGTGTTATGTACCTATACCACAGCTATGTGTTGAGTACCTATACCACAGCTATATAGGAACAGATATTTAATTATAATATAACCTCATAAGAGTGACCATATAGAAATAATTATCTAAGCGTTGTAAGACTTTATTGTTATCTAAGCATTGTAAGACTTTATTGTTATATCAAACGTTCCATATAAGTAAATATTATAATATTATTGAGCAATAAAAACATCAAAAGCGTACGTGACTGAAATAAAAGCAGTTACTGTTCAAAAATTAGACAAGGGAACTCTTAAAACGTTCCTTAGAATTAACTAATATCATAAATAACAGAGACAATGACATGGTTTATGCCGAATTAATAACAAGGAACCCTTTACTTAGATGTATCGGACCACTGAATACTCATGGCACGTGTAAAAGCCATATATAAGCCATTGCTCTGTAAGTAGAAACACATTCATCCATCATACTTCATCGAGGGAACATTTCCCTAAATATATCGTTGTAACTCCGACGTCTCCCCTCAGAGACATAAGTTATTAAGGTTAAGCTAGATTAGCACAGAATAAAAGTCGATTCGTCGTAAATAAGTCTTTTATTCAACAACCGAATAACCACAGCCACCCCCGGACATAACAAAATTTGGTGTCAGAAGTGGGATACTTCTGTTCACCTGCGGGGTAAAGAAATAAAGAAACCAGCAGGGCAGCCTCCAGGCTCTTGGAAAGGAAGAATCCAGTCCATTGTGGCAGTCAGAATCTTCAGAAACTAGCTTCGAGCAACGTTAGAAGAAATCAAGAGGGACGCCGAAATATTTCGTTCTACGAAACCGGTAGCAGACGAGAGTACAACGACTTGAAGATCGGAACCAGCAGTACGTGCAGCCGACTTCGAGATTTCATCACACCTGAAGAGCGGAACCAGCAGTACGTGCAGCCGACTTCAGAGGGAAGGAAACAGCAGTACGTGCAGCCAACCCTTTCATCATGCTCCTAGTTTTGTAAGTCATATTATTAAGTTATGTAAGTTATAACTATTCGTGTAATTTTTTTTTTCTTTAAATCAATTCATTATTATCACTTATAAATAACTATAATTATTATAAAGTAAATCATATAAATCAAATTTATAAATTTTAAATTTAAACAAATAATAATTAATCAAACTTAAACAAATAATAATAATTATTATTAAAAGTATACAATGGCATTACCGACCCCTTCAAACGGTTCATATGATGTAGCAGGGAACGCTAATCCCATAGCTAAACTATCTATCGAGTTTTTAGCAAAGTTCATTGACTCATATGATGGAAATCGGGATAACCTCACTTCTTGGTTAACAAATTGCGATAGGGCTTTCCAATTAGCCTCAGATAACCAGGAATATATCTTATTCGCATACGTGCAAACAAAACTTACTGATCGCGCTCAATCTGTGTGTTCCAACACCATTTTTAAAGATTGGACTCAATTAAAGGAGTTCCTAAAGTCAAGATTCGGTAATAGAAAGCATCAGACGCACTTATTGATTGAACTTCAAAGTTGTAAACAACAACCGAATGAGACCATAGCACAGTTCATCTTTAGATTAGAAAGTTGCTTAAAAAAATTGCTATCCGCGATTAAACAATCATGTTCCGATGAAACACTACTTTCAGGACAGATTGAAAACACTAATCAGTTGGCATTACATACTTTTCTTTTGGGGGTAAATCCTCAAATATCTAATATGATAAGATCTAGAAATCCGAATAACTTAAACGATGCGTTCGATATGGCACTGGAAGAGGAAAAATTTTACCTATTACAAATGTCTAAAAACCGTTATTGTAACAAATGTCATAAAGTAGGGCATACCGCAATGCAATGCCGCACTAATAATTTCAGGCCCAATAATAATCAACATTTTGCTCAAAATAATTTTAACCGAGCACAAAATAATAATTACAATCAGAATCAACGATTCCAAACACACAGATACCAAGGTAATCCAAATTTTAAAAAACCCTTGTTCCATTTAAAGGAAACTATGTTTTGTAAGAAATGTAATCGGGAAGGACATAGAAACTGCAATGTTCCTGATGGATCTCCTCCGTCCCGTCCAGTGAATTTCTTACATAACAACCAAATAAATTATAATAATCCAAGGCAAGTTGCCAACAATGTTGAAAGATTGCCGTTCATTCGCTATTTTAGGGATAATGACGAACAACCCCAGCAACAAAACAGACAACCGCAAAATACTACACCGACTAGGGAACCTTATATGACTAGAAGTTTCACTCGTAGAAACACAATCGAAAATCGACCTTTAAACGAGGATCTGCTCGCGGATGGTGCCGCCTCAACGAGCATCCAACATATTCAGGCACAAATAAATTAAATATTTATTTAACAATTACCTCAAAAAATACAATTAATATAAATTTACATGTTTTAGAATCAAGTACGGAAAACCAACAATTAAATTTTCTAATTGACACAGGAGCAAGTGTCTCGTTAATAAAAGCAGAATGTCTACAACCACAAGTTGTTGTATACACTGATAAAATATTGAATATTTACGGTATCACCGACGATGCCAACCCGTGTAGAACGTACGGTTACGTAAAATTAAATTTAAACCTAGACGAACGTGTTAAAATATTTCATGTCATAAAACAAAAACATTTACCTAATTTAAAACATGATGCGATCATAGGAAACGACATATTGTCAGATTCTAAATCAAGTATTGATTATAAAAATCAAAAAATCATTTTTCAAAACAAAGAAATTCCGTTCCATAATTCTAATGTAGCATTATATACGTTAAATGAAAGGACAGAAACATTGGTAAAAGCCAACATAGTTAATCCTCAAATAAAAGAAGGAATAATAGAGGGCACAGAGTTCCTAAAGGGCGTATATTTATCTAGTTGCATCACTAGGGTTGATGAAAATAATCAAGCTATTGTATCAATTTTAAATACATTAGATAAAAAAGTAAATATAAATATATTAAATTTAAAAATTGAACCATTGAAAAATATTACAAATTATTTAGGAGATGACCTATCCTCCAATACTAGAAACTATTTAGGAGATGACCTATCCTCCAATATTACAAATTATTTAGGAGATGACCTATCCTCCAATACTAGAAACTATTTAGGAGATGACCTATCCTCCAACACTAAAAACTATTTAGGAGATGACCTATCCTCCAATATTAAAAATAATGTTAATAATAAAATAATTAATACGTTACAAGTTAGTACAAAATATCAAAATAGATATAAACGACTAAGAGAAGAATTAAGAATCTCTCACTTAAATTATGAAGAAAAACAATCTTTACTTAGGGTATGCGATAAATATAATAAATTATTTTTCTTAGAAGGAGACGAATTATCCTCCACCAATACTATAAAACATGAAATAAACACGGATCCTACAAAAGGACCAATACATACTAAAACATATAGATATCCTCAAATACATAAGAATGAAGTAAATAAACAAATTACAAAAATGTTACAACAAGGAATAATTCAACCGTCAACCAGTCCATGGTCTTCACCCTTATGGGTAGTACCTAAAAAGAAAGACGCATCCGGAGAAATCAAATGGAGAGTCGTAATCGATTATAGAAAACTAAACGATATCACAATAGGCGATGCCTATCCTCTCCCTAACATTAATGAAATATTAGATCAATTAGGGCATTCAAAATATTTCACAACACTCGATCTAGCAAGTGGATTTCATCAAATTAAAATGAATCCAAGGGATATTAAAAAGACAGCCTTTTCAACTCCAACAGGTTTATACGAATATACTCGTATGCCGTTTGGACTGAAAAATGCTCCAGCAACATTTCAAAGACTAATGAATAATGTATTAAGTGGATTACAAGGCATCTATTGTTTCGTATACTTAGACGATATAGTTATATATGCGAATTCTATACAAGATCATGAAATAAAATTAGAATCAATTTTTGAAAAATTAGAATATCATAATCTTAAACTCCAACCGGACAAATGTGAATTCATGAGACATGAAGTTGCGTATCTAGGACACGTTATTTCAAGTGAAGGAGTCTCTCCAGACCCAGAAAAAACTAAAGCAATTACAAAATTCCCAGTACCCAAGAATCCGAAAGAAATAAAATCATTCTTAGGCTTGATAGGTTACTATAGGAAGTTTATAGAGAACTTTTCGAAAATAACAAAACCCTTAACAAAATTATTAAAAAAGGACATAACATTTGATTGGACATCAGAGCAACAAGAAGCATTCGATTTACTAAGAAATATATTAGTTTCTCCAACAATATTAAAGTACCCAGATTTTTCTAAAGAATTTATTTTAACTACAGACGCTAGTAATTACGCAATCGGAGCCGTTTTAAGTCAAGGCGAGATAGGTAAAGATTTACCGATAGCCTATGCTTCGCGAACTTTAAATAATACAGAAGGAAATTATAATACAACAGAAAAGGAACTATTAGCTATAAAATGGGCAATACAACATTTCCGCCCCTATTTATATGGAAGACACTTTAAAATAGTTACAGATCATCGACCGCTTACATGGTTATTTAATGTCAAGGACCCAGGTAGCAAATTAGTAAGATGGAGATTGCAATTAGAGGAATTTGACTACGAAATTATACATAAACCTGGACGAGTTAACTCAAACGCTGATTGTTTATCGAGAATTATCATTAATAATGTACAGGCAAATTATAGTTCAGAAACTTATACAGATTTTCAAAATTTCTTCTTAAGTAATAATGAATTAGAAATGAAAGATTTCCAGGAAATTAATGAGCAGTTATTTGATAATAAACACAAGAATATAGCATATTTTACAAATAATAATTTGGATGAAGAAGACCCGAATATACTAGAAGCATTTAGCAAGAGTGATTTCGATTCACTACTTTCTCAACCACGCGAAATCTATAAAATCTACAAGACTGTATCAGATACCCAAAATATCTATCACTGTATATCAAAGTACAATCATTATGATACTTTAACTCCCAAAGATTTATTTTATACACTAAGGAATCTAAGAGAAGAATTATTAAAAGATAAAGTTACCCTCATATTTTTACCAAATTTCAGAGATGCATATAGTTCTCTTCACCCTGATAAAGTTAAACAAATAATATTTTATATATTCCGAAACTTAGATATTTCGATAAGAATGTGCCATAATGTAATTATCACTCCAGAAGAAAACCAAATTCCAACAATACTAAAGGAAAATCATAACAGTACATCTTCAGGACACAACGGTATTGTTAGGATGTATGCAAAATTAAAATTAAAATACTACTGGCCAAACATGAAATCAGATATAATTAAATACATTAAAAATTGTAAACAGTGTCAAATAAATAAAACTGTGAGAAAGAAAATCAAAGCACCAATGATAATAACCACAACATCTACATATGCATTTGAGAGAGTCGCCTTAGACATCGTAGGACCTTTACCTGAAACTCCAAATGGGAATAAATACATACTTACATTACAAGACGACTTAACGAAATTCTCACAAGCATTTAGTATTTCCTCTCACGATGCCGAAACAGTAGCAGGAAAGTTAATATTATTTATCAGTTATTTTGGTGTACCAAAAACAATTTTAACAGATCAAGGTACCGAATTTATGTCAAATCTTTTGAAAGAAGTAGCTCATATATTTAAAATAAAAAAATTAACTTCAACAGCATATCATCCACAAACGAACGGAGCCTTGGAAAGAAGCCACTCAACTCTCAAGGATTATTTAAAACAATATGTTTCCAGCGATCAAAATGATTGGGACGATTACATACCTCTAGCTATGTTCGCTTATAATTCTAGTATACATAGTAGTAGCAAGTATACTCCTCACGAATTAGTATTTGGACAAAAACCTAATTTACCAAGTTCAATCGAACCCGTAAAAGAACATAATTATAATGACTATTTGCAAAATTTAAAATATAAATTGAACAAAACTCTTTCTATCGCACGCGAAAATCTTATACAAAGCAAGGAAAAATCTAAAATTCGTTATGATGAAAAACATAATATTCATAATTATAAAATAGAGGACCAAGTTTATTTAAATTATAAAAGTCCGAATAAATTAATTCCAAATTGGAAAGGACCATATGTGATTACAGAAATAAAACCAAATGCAAATGTAATTGTAAAAACCGAAAAAGGAAAACTCTTACGAGTACACGTTAATAGATTAAAATTAGCCACTGGTTCGAATAATGTAACAAAAAATAAAACAAAGGTAACAAAAGATAATCCTGTTTCAGGATACTCTTTGCGTCCGCGTCAGCAGTGAAGTTCACGAAAATAGAAGGTGGATCAGGACTCTATTTTGATAGAATAGGCACTTTAAAAATATTAGTTGATGAATGGAAATTAATAACTTTCAAAGACTTTTCATCTATACCTAAAGCAATCAATTATTTAGATGATAAAATTAGGACAACTGAAACAACTTGTGTAAGTGTAAATAATTTACCAGTAAAATGTAGCGAAAGACTAAGATCTTTGCAAAAACAATTCGATAAAGTAAATGATATCTATTCGTCGCTTTCACATTTAACGAGTACTAAACGATCTAGAAGAGGATGGTTCGATGGCATTGGCTCAATATTAAAAACAATCTTCGGAACTATGGATTCAAATGACGCCGTCTACTATGACGAAGCTATTGACAAAGTATTAACTGATGATAAAGAAATATATAGTTTAATGAAAAATCAAATCCAAGTTACACAATCCGCAATTGCAAACTTTAACTCAACATTTAAAAAGTTGGCACATAACGATAAGGCAATTAATAAAAACTTTGATACAATTCATAAATTTATGACAGAAACGCAATCTAATATGACTTTAACGAATCTAAAGACCACAATCAATACTCAATTTAATATTTTAACTAATCTATGTACGAACCTTTATGAAGATTTAGAAATGTTACTAAATTCGATTTTATTTGCAAAACAGAACGTATTACACCCATATATAATTACCCCAAGTCAAGTTCATAAAGAACTAATAAGTAACCGTAATTATCTTAAACAAAATAAAGAATTTCCAATACCCTTAAATATTGAAGATATACACTTGTTAATTGATATATCAACACTAAACGTATTTTATATCAACTTTAAACTAGTATTTATATTGAATATACCTTTAGTAAGCTTAAATGAATTCGAACTCTATCACGTCTTACCATTACCAACACCGCACAGTCAAAACACAGATGTATTTGCATTAGTGCACCCAAATAGAAAATATATTGGTATTACTACAAATAAGCAGTCTTACGTGCAATTCGATGACCTTAACAATTGTAGAACTATTACTAAAGAACACTTCATATGTGAAGAATTAAATGAATACTCTACCATCTCGAATCCATCATGTGAATCTCAACTATTAACTAAAGTTGTAAGAACTTTACCTTCAGATTGTCAAACTAAAATTTTATATGGAAACTTTGAAATATGGCAAAAATTAATGAATAATAAATGGATATACATATATTCTAAACCTACCAAAGTAACAGTAGATTGTATAAATAAAGAAGTAAAGGACTATGAAATATCTTATACTGGTATAATTGAATTAGACAAAGGATGTAAGGCTTATGCCAATTTAATACAATTGACAGCCGTAGATAACCTAGCTACGAACTGGTCAGCACCAGATATAACGTTCGATTTATCCTCCGATGATTGTTGCAATAACATTAAATTCGATAAGGACAAAGAAGAATTTATTCCTGTTCAATTAAATAATATCCAACTGGACGATTTGAATCTAGCATCAATAAAGTTAAAAAATCTAAATGACGAAATAATAAAGAAAGAAAAAGAAGATAATTCATTTATCCCAAAAGGACATATATCCTGGATAGTATATTGTCTATCAACCATAATAACAGCATACATAATCCTTAGGATCTGTAAATGTTGTAAGGTTTATAAATTATTCCCTAAATCTAATGATCCGACAGATAGAGGATGCTGTGTCCAAATATTCAACCAATGTAATAATAAAAGGAAAAAGTCTGTTGAACCCACAATAAGGATGTCTATTAAAAATAACGACGACATCAATGAATTAGAAATGACTCCATTACAGAGATCATCAAGTTTAGATACAAAAACTAAATATAAGTATAATCTTAATAATTGAACTATTAAATGGAAATTGTAATTGATATTTAATAAAAGTATCAGAAAATGTTGTTAAAAGAAATGTATTAAAAGATTAATAAAATGCTATTAAATATTAAAAGTGGAGAAACGGAGAGCTTAACAAGAAATAAAACATCGTTATAAGAGGCAAGGAGACGGCGAAGTCGCCCCCGGCCGGGCTAGCTATCGGCGCGCCTCAGTTAATGCCTACTTATACCTTATTATATAGCGGAGTTTGCGTTGAGGAACAAAATTAATTGGTTAAAACTCCTCTCGGTATCCAGGGCGGGCCTCCCCCTCTGACTCCCTCTTAATTCCGTCCTCCCCCGGCCCTCCCGCGCCCCGCGAGCTCCTTTGAACGCAACCTACCTAAAGAAAAAACAGAAAAGTATGAAGTTCCATACCACAGCGTTGTAACTTAATTAATGAATAATATATTTTATTAAAAATAAGAGTTCTAGGACTTGAAATGTATTATCAGAGTATACTTATTGTTAGAAGGTGATTTTTATTTATAACTTACACACAGTTAATTATATGAAACAATTAACATAATGATATTAAACAATCATTATCCCTACCAATAAAATCTATTACATCAAGATATTAAAAGGTATCGTGTTATTTAAAAATTTCCTATATATTGAATGGTTTATTAAACTTTAAT
Organism: Cecropterus albociliatus; assembly: GCA_018250195.1. Taxonomy (NCBI): domain Eukaryota; kingdom Metazoa; phylum Arthropoda; class Insecta; order Lepidoptera; family Hesperiidae; genus Cecropterus; species Cecropterus albociliatus. The sequence continues at coordinate 1,405 of DWND01000220.1, read as the reverse complement.
TTTGATTTTATCATTTAATAACAGGTTTCCTAAAAATATGACAATTGGTTGGCTTTATAATTGATTGTTGTTTTCATATTATTTTATTCCTAATAATTATCGCACATCTATTATCGTCATAAAGTAGAATCCTTATCTTAAATGAAGTTGGTAACAAATTACAACAGTATACATAGTATAAATGAAAGATTATTGTTTAAAATAAAGGGTTATCACTTTTGAAGAATGATCTAATAACTAAACATAGAGATGGTATTTTCACTATATGATGTAGACAGTGGCAACTCATATATGTTTTATCAATAGTACACTTTTGACACTAGACGCGCCGCCGTCTTAATTCAGTCCCATGCGCAAGGTTGAACAGCTCTAACTTTTTAATTTTTTCAATTAGGTCCCTGGATTTTTTTGTCAATTATTAATTTTATGGCTTTTAAATTTTTTCGGTGTTTTTAATTAAAAGACAATAATATTTAAGTAAAAATAAAACGGTTTACCTAAAATCGCCACTCCCATCTGTACACTTATTTAATGCAGCATATTTGATTTTGTTTGCTATATGGAAGTAGCAAACGACTATGCAGCCTACCTGATGGTAAATAGCCACTACGGCCCATGGATATCTGTAATCAACCCCATATTGTAAGATGAGTGTTACCTAAAGTTAGCCACCGATAAGTTGCTACCCCTGAGTACTTAGTTGGAACGCCTCGAATAAGTATGTCTTCCTTACCACACCCTTCAGACCAGAAAACAACAGTGCATAATACTGCTGTATTATGGAAGAGGCCCGATTTGACCACAAATATCAGCAACCCAAAAGACTGAATGAAGATAAGTTCGTAATGAACAATGAATATGAAATATAGTTATGTAATAAATGCGTTTCCTCACCTTGAAAAAAACTATAATAGATGAAAGCTCTATCGTTTAGAATGGAGCCTTACATTGATTGTTACTTGTGACAACTTTTTCACTTCACCTAAATACCTATGTACGTAAATACAATTAAGGAGGAAGTATATATATAGTACGCTCATTCTAAAAGCAGGTGACACATTTTTAACTATTTACCAGGTAGAATGACCAGAGTAGTTCGAGCGGGGAAGTACCACCGCCGCACTTGTTTCTAGTACTTGATTTTCGGTGGAACGGTGTGGTTGTCTGCTGGCTTGTATTTGAGGCGAACATACTAGTCCTCGAGAGTAGCAATGCATCGGTGATTGACTTCAGATAGAACACCTGTTCTGTATAAATTTGCTTACAGATGGCAGTGACCACTTACCATCAGGTGGATTGAATGCTCGTTTGCTATTTCAGTCTGATAAAAAGGGCTAAGTCTAATAAAAGTGGCTAAATCTAATAAATGTTGCTGAGTAGTATGCATCCTGATGTAACGATAAAT
>DWND01000219.1:0-11604 GCA_018250195.1 Cecropterus albociliatus | reverse complement strand
AATATTCTTATACAAGCCATAAGCTTTAGCTGTCAGTAATGTTAGTAATTTACTTTTCATGTCTCGTTGAATCTTGGACATAATAATTTCATTTAACATTTTAAAAATTATGCTAATCTGAGGGGGGAAAAACGAGTACACCGATGGAGAAGTCATGTTTCCGAAGTCACGGCTGCTTAATGCTTAGAGAGAGGTAGTATTACCAATACACTTATTATAAGCCATTTAAACTACTTTTTTTATCAGGCTGAAGTAGCAAACGAGCATGCAGTCCACCTGATGGTAAGTGGTCACTGCCGTACATAGACATCTGTAAGTAACTTCATACAGAACAGGTGTTCTATCTGAAGTCGATCGCAGATGCGTTGCTACTCCCGAGAACTAGGCTGTTCGTCTTAAAACAAGTGAGCCGGCAATCACACTCTTCCACTGAAACGCAAGAACTACTACATGCTAGAGAAAGGTGTGGTTGTGGTACCTCCCCGGTCGAACTAGTTCAACCACCTGGTAAACAGTATGCACAAATGATTTATAGTATATTTAATTAGATTAGAACAATGCTACAAGTTTTATAAGATTTTTACTCTTATTTTAAGTCATGTTATTTTTAATGTGCGTGTCCAAAAGGATAATGTCAGCTCCATGGCGTGAAGTAAAGGGGTAAAATTAATTAAAAGAAACATAAACAAAAGGATTACCGTGGATTTATATGTGTGTAGATGTAGATTTGTCCAATCGGTAGTGCACGACTCGTTTCGACGCCAGACTCAACCAAAACATTTGTTGCCAGTAAGCCGAAGAATTATCACCTTGGCATACCTTTCGCATATTTCCTGGGGATTCGAGGTCATTGACTGCCCATGACTAAAGCATAGGAAACATATCCACAGGAATCTGAATAGCAGTTGAGTCGAAAATTTAATATTTATGTTAAAATATCAACATAATAAACACTTACATTGCAAAAGAAAATTTCATTCTAAGTATTAAATCTTTTCTTATTGTTTCCGCTTTAAAGGTAATGAAATCAATCAATTTCTTTTTTTTCCTCCAAGCTTAGTTGTTATTAAAATTACAACTTTCCCTTTTTTCAAAATATAAAATTCCATTTTTTTGAAGTAACAAAGGAGCATGCAGTTCATGATGATAAGTGACTACTGGCGCCCATGGACATATCAAATCCAGATAACATTAGAGGTTTAGCTGAAGTTGACTATATATGCTTTGCTACTCCTACGGGCTGAGTTGGAATGCCTGGGAGAAGTTCCCGAGGAGTATACCGCAGAATATCATCTATGAAAGAATATATTGTACCGCAAACTAGTGGTCGTGAAATATGTTGACGAAGTGTGATTATCAGTTACGTAACATTTGACATGGCTATTTTTTCCTGCTCGTCGTTAGCTCGCGCTTGGCACGCGTTCAAAAACGAATGAATAGAACCGGTGCTCTACAACTCTCAACTCTCTTGGTTTATATAAATATCTGCATTTTTATCCACAATTCGATATTCCACTCGTTCTATTCATGGTTATAAATCGAAAGGTATAAGAGAAGAATATCGTCAAATATGATGTATTTTGAGTATTCTCCTCCATTCATAATTCCAAACCTTCTTCATAGCTCCTAACCTTGTCATAGCCAGCTATTTCTAGTTGGCATTGTACATTTAAATATTTATATTCATCTGCTCTACATATCGCAAATATCCAAGTTGTTTCACGATTCTAAGAAAAAAAATTCAACGATGTTTTCTGATTACAATCTGTTTAAAACCTACAATTTATTCAGGATGTCATTACAAAGCGTTTTATTAAAAAAAAAAAAAAACAGTAATTATAGCATTTTGACGACCCGCGTGGCGGCACGGTCACCATACTGGTCTACCATGGTGGGTTCCGGGTTCGATCCCCAGCCAGGCAGAAATGTGAATGAATAGTTTAGATTTCTGTTCTGGGTCTGGGTGTTTGTTTATTCGTCTTTGTGTGTCTATGGCTCCCACGATATAGGAGAAAGTCAAAAAGTGTGTGTTATTTTTATCATTTAAATAATTTTCATCTAATAAGTAAATAAGGCCTTGAGGCCAATGACTCTAATGACTTGAACCAATTAGAGTCGGCTTATCGTTGAAACAACAAAACCACATCCTTAGTGTCAGGTGTTTTTAGGCGTCAGGTATCACTTTCAATGGTTCAAGCCTTTTAACAATGTTTTTAACTACTACGCCCGTAGGCCAATACAACAAAAAGCATAAATATTTTGCCAGGTGGTAGAACCAATGTAGTTCGACCGGGGAAGTACCACCGCCACACCTATTTCTAGCGTGAAGCAGTTCTTGCGTTTCGGTGGAAGGTTGTAGTTGCCGGCTCACTTTTATATGAGGCGATCATCTCAGTCCTCGGGAGTAGCAACGCACCTGTGGTCGACTTCAGATAGAACACCTGTTATATATGAAGTTGCTCACATATGTCCATGGGCGGCAGTAGCCACTTACCATTAGGTGGGCTGCTTGCTCGTTTGCTACTTCATATTTATAAATAAAAAAAATCATTTATATACAGTACGCACCTTATCTGACGTCGGCTATTAGCCAAAATGGAAACGCCGATTACGTAAATTGAATTCAAGTTTAATGACATATTAATTATAACGATATAATATTATCTATTAAACCGACTTTGAAAGAGAGGACGTTAAAATTTTTCATTATTTTTCATAGTCGAAAATACTATTACAATCATATGCTGCTCCATAAAATAGCCACAAATATTATAATTTCATACAGTTTATTAAGGTTTACTAACGATTACTTACTGTAATAAGGTATTTATTAAAGTTAGTTAATTAGTTATTAATAATAAGTGTTTATGTGAGGAAAACAGATGGTATTATGACAAAATCTGCAAAATCTCGTCTCGTCTATGAAGCTTATTCTCCGAAGTATGTTTTGCACTTTACAAAATGAATCATTCATATAATTTTCTAATAACCTGTTGGTCAGCGAAATGAAATTTCTAAGCGAAACTTTATGATATAAAGTCGAAACCTGATAGTGATATACAATATTTTATAACAGACACTCAGCAAACTATCAGTGAAATATTCTTTAAATTGTCTGTCCTTCTAAGAAAGAAATCTAAATCTAACAAATCGCATTATAAGTAGTATTCCTAAGTTTCTAGGTAAACCGAGTGTGCTCTATTGAGAAAATAACTTTAATTTCCTCAACATTACTACGTATATCTACAACTAAACTCATTGGTTCTTGTAAAAACCACAGGCGACAACGCACCCACAGAACAAACTTAGAGTAACAGGCATGTTACTCTTACCCACGTCAATAATATCATTTTAAGTGGACCGGTTCTCGCGCGGACAATTCTAAGTATGTAGATCCATTAAATTATAGACCCCTTCACGTGTCTTAATTCCGTATGGATGTCGATAAAAATAATGCAAATCGAATGTTCCGTATTAAATATTCCGATCGTTATCTGAAAATTTCTCTACGCGGAAAGTTGTGTTTCCGGTATTGGAGCCAAACATTAATTCTGATTAAAATCGTCTGGAATTTACCCGTAGTCCTAATCTCGGTGTGATGTATGGTGCATACGCGTCGTGAATAGAGGAGAATATTTCAACGTTATCAAGCCGTGTCTCGTTATTTCTTGATTCTGTTGTGTTTCAAAACGTGGTTGTGCAGATAGACCCAGGTCGCCCACTCGCTGCACCCAGGTGCGTCGAGCTGCGTCCACGTCGTGTCAACCTTGCGTTATCGTTACCCAATTCTGTTGTTCCATTAACATTTTCTTACGTACCGTTCACTCTGCACTCTCCACACGATTTATTACATACATAGTGTAAACATTATGCTAAAGATGAAGTTAAAAAGGGTTCATGTTGGTTTATTTTCCATAGAATTAACAGAATAATTTCTCATTTCGTATGAAACATTTTAAGAACATCCAATACATGGAGAAATAATTACAAAAAACATACTTGATTTAGTGTCGAAAAACAGTAGCTCTTTTGGATGAGAACGTTTGTTCTTAACTTGAGATTGTCATAAAAATAAAAATTGTCTAAAATAATTCTAGAATTCCAACCGGACGGACAGTCAGACGCGATCAGATCATCCTCACAGTAGCACTGCAAGCAACCGATGCCAACGTCGTCTATTTTCAGCCCTGTCCTTACACCCACGCAAATTGCTTACACTCACTTGCTATTATAATTAGAAAATTGTTGATACTACATCTATTTCTAATCTTCGGCTTTTGACTCCTAGCTATTAAAACGGACAAATACAAGAGAGAACAGCTACAAAATTTAATTCAAAATCATCTCAAAAACGCATTGATCCCACGAACACGTCCACCTACAGTTGAGTTTTTTTCGTAGTGTATTCCATTCGTATTGAATCAAAGTGCATTGTATAACACAATATATGTTACTATCCCTATCACGCTCGTGGGTATCAGCTGCGATAATCTATGGAGATAAACCCAGCAGCCGTGTGCGAATGGGCCGAGGGGGCTTGTCTTTCAAATTATTATTCGTCGGTTCCCCCCGTGTCGCGGACAGATACCACTTGCACACCGGTTCAAAGTGCGAAAGTGTAAATAGAGTACATGCGTCCAGATATAGCCAGTGATATAACAGTAGTTTGATTTAGTCCGAATTTAACGGTGTATTTTGGAGATAAGAGACGTGGGAGTGATGACGCTGATATTAATTGGCTCCGAATTAGAAACCTGTCATGTTCGAGTCAGCATTGATGCATTTATTATCGTTCTTATGGTGACGATATTTCCATTCGTGCTAATTGATTTTCACTCATTGACTAGTCTGAATTATGATATCTTAAACGTTGTCGGGCGAGCATTATTATATTGTAAAATGTAAAATGCTAATTTATTAAAATACAGAATTTAAGAAACCCAAATTTACAAAATATATAATATATGAATTATTTTGTTTGGAAATGACTCCACATTCATCTAATAATATTTACATAAGCAAATAGCTACTCAAAAATATAAGATGGCACTATTAACGTGATTATAACCATATATTTATTAAATTAAATCTACCAGATGTCAACGTTTTCCCGACATCTATGCTACTTTCTTGTAAAAATGCGTTTAATGTGTTAATATAAAAGGTCAAAAGTAAATCTGCAGTTTCTAACGAACCGTTTTCGATGGGACGCGATGACTACAGGCTACACCCATTAAGGGAAGTCTAGCCTCAAAAGGTTGATGGACGGATGGTTGGAGTTTCTATGGCGTATGCTAAATTTAATTTCATACCTTTTTATAAAACGTATCAAAAAACACACTTATGTTTAAAAAGCTGGTTAAGTATGCAACAAGTGGGACACGCATGTTGCGTGGGATGCTTCCGTAAACGAATATCGTTTAACTTTAGTACATATTATAAACCTTTTATTGTACAACTTTTGAACTGGTTTTATCTTACAGGGATAAATGTTTAGGGCCTTAAGTTTAGACAGTACAAGCACACTGGTTAAGCGCGGATTGGTAGACTTCACACGCTATTGAGATCGTATTTTACCCTTTGACACGCAGATTACCCCACGATGTCTTCTTTTACCGTTAAACCAAGTAATCAGTTTCTAATAGAGTGTCTTAGAAATAAAAAGAGATGTTATACGAATCGGAGTCTTATAAAAACCTAATTTTAAACGACTGTGTATTTTATCATCTGATATATATACATAAAATATGGTTGGATTCAAATTATAACTCATTTACCGAGAACACCTACACGGCCCAGCGAAGAATGCAATGCAGTCACGATGTTATGTCCAGTTAAATGACTGGTCATTCAAGACTTCGAGGCAATGATTTTCAAAATAATTGACATATCACGGAACTATCAACCAACAATGCCATGTATAGTATGAGCATTGAATTATGATCGTAATATTATTTCTAGCGAATCAGTCTCGTCTCCGCTCATGTTTAAAAATATGATAAAAATCTTGTAACTCGTAATTGGTTTTCGGTTAAACTGTTATTTTAGTATAATAAATGCTCTAAATTGCTAGAGTTAGCGGTGACCCATATTTTTGTGATATTCCTCTGAGATTTTTGTTGTTACAATAAAATTAAGCGTTCCTTTGCCCTTCATCTAAATTATGATCTTTACGCTGTATCATGATTCACTTTTTGACTAGTAGCAAACGGGTTTTTAGTGTAAAGTGATTATTGCCGCTGATAGACGTCTATAACAACTATGACTAATAGAAACAACTATGAAAAATGGTTTTTAAGTTACGTGTCTCTATCATATGTGTATTGCTACAACTCCTTAAGATAGAAGAGCTTCAGAATATTTGAGCCTACTAGTAAAAATAAGCCTGGTGATGATAAGACAATAGATAATTCACTTCCGCCTTTCTCTTCACTCTAATTTATCATTCTTTTTTATTGTCTCAAATGCTCTTAATAAAATATGCCTTAAACAAATTACAACAGTAGTACAATGTTTGTAAGGGCGAAAAGTACGGCGATATTGCTAAATTTCTTTTTAGAAATCCCATTTTCTGTCCATCCTTATCAGAAGATTAACGCTTTATTACATTATCATTTAAGAATATATTTTAAACAGTAAATTTCCAACAATCTGTTCGAAATAATATTTAAGTTTTAAACTACTGTCCTACTTTTATTATTATATTATTACGCTTGTTTAGGTCTATATAGGAAATGAAAACAATTATTATTTATGATTAGTTTATATTCCAGTGCAGGATTTCATACGCTGAATCGTTTCATTTATCTCTAACATTACGTGTCGTCTCACGTTACGTATCCTAAAGTAGAGCATATACTAATCTCCTGTACCTATTCATTGTATGACAAATATGGAGTGCCGCAAATTCGTACAATAACAACTGCCAGGAAGTGTAGATGATACCACAGTTTCCGTTATGTGTACACTCCCATAATCTATAGAAAAAATTGTCTAAGACATTGTTACTATTTCTAGATTTTATATTTAGCTTTTATTAAAACTTGGAAGATTTGAACTAAGAAATGACAGAAATACTCAAAATAGTCATTATAAAATTCTACCAATTCGCACTTGGCCAGCGCGGTGGACTATGGCCTAAAACTCTCTCATGCTGAGAGAAGATCCGTGCCCAGCAGTGGGACAATAATGGGTTATTTATTTATATAGATCTAACGTCACAAAGGAACTATGTATATCGTTATGGGCGGATTTAAAGCTTCTGTTCCCGATGTTATGTATGTTCAAAAAAATGGATTTCGCCATAAAATCGCCCTAAAACAACGATATATTTATGGAGTCCATTTCGTTCCGCACATATGTATGTGCGCACTCACATTTTTACGACTCGTAACCGATAGAATGATCTGGTTCAAATGTTAACGGCGTAATGATATTTTAAGGTCGAGGCCGGGAGTAATGGGTTAGGTGTATACCTCGCTTCCTAGGGTCTTTTTTGCTGCCAATCAGAAGTACAAGCAGATTTTATTTAAGGTTAAGTAAGGTTTAACTTTGGTGGAAAAGTCTTTTAAGTCCTATAGAAAGGGCTCCACTCATCGTCACTGACACCTGGACGCTGCTACCTCTGAGGGCTAAATTTAACCACAATGGGTTCTACCTTTAAAATATACCTTGCATATACTTCGGCCGATCTAACCTGTATCACTTAAGCATGAAATAGGGTTGTAATGGAACACCGCCTCCGCCTCCGTTACTGCGGAACTTCCGTTAAAAATCATACCTCCGCTTCCGCATCCGCCTCCGCTTTTAACGGAGGTTTATTACGTTGCCCTTGACGTTGCGAGGCGAATGAAATGGCCGGGAATCAACATTAGGTATTTATATATTGTGCAGCGGGAACATTAGAATGCGTGTGGCGGATAAGGGCAGTAAGTCAAATGACAGGAATCGACATGTCGCATCGCTCGCATAGTTGTAATTGAGCCGACAGTTGACAAAGCCGCAAAGGTGTTGTTTGTAAATATAATTTGCCTCTTCTTAATGTCGAATATTAATAATCATAACACATTGTAAAAGAACTTTACTTTGTATATACCTATTTAAAATAGACATTTCCATCTTTTTATTACGCTAATAAAACATGAAATTTTATTTTTTTCCACTTTTAATTTGACCTCCGCCTCCGCTTCCGTTAACCTCCGCATCCGCGGAGGTGGACCTCTTCACCTTCGCATCCGTCTCCGTCCCCGCTAAAAAGGCCTCCGTTACAACCCTAGTGTGAAGTTTACTAAAGCCATATATGGTACTCAGGTCGAATAAGTCGAACAAATGAGTCACGCATATAATAAGTCAATCAAATAAACATATTACAGGATCGCGATTAGTTATAGCACTTATGATAAATAGAAAAAAACATAGTAAAACAAGCTAAAACAAGTTTCATATTTGTGTTTTATTATTTTTTTTTATAACTTAATTACAGCACTCAAACGGCTGAAATTACTCACATGCCACAAAAACTAGAAAAAAAAGAATCCGTGTTGAATTATATAGGTAATGAAGCAACTAATTACCGCTTTAAGTAGGGTTGTGGCTATATTTTTACAAGAAAAATACAAAAACGCACTTGAATTATTTTTTATTGCTACTTGAAATTTAAATACTTCAGAATTATATTTCTAATATTTTTACAATATTAAGGAAAAAAATTATAAATATGTTAAAAGTACGCGCAATCGAACTTAGTACATCTAATTTGCAAAATTACTTGTAATTGTATACGGATGTATACGAATACGTCGCATAACAGAGAGGGACAGGTGGCATTTATCTTCTTTGTCATATTCCCTATACATAAAAAAAAACTTCTTATTTCATGAATGTATACTATTTGGCATCACCAAAGAGGGCAAATCCCATCCCTACAAATTCCTAAAACCAATGTTCCATATATCGGCAGGCCCCATTCTTTCCAGTTCGAAGGCTGGCGCCGCCCGTGTTCATATAATGCAATCTGAATCCATAAACGTATATAACTACTTCGTTTTTCATGTAAATTCCTTTGTGCGACGTCCCTGATACAGCCGTGTAATTTTAAAAAACTACAATAAATTATTCTTAACGGCATTAAAACGTACATTTACCTGTGCGGGCGCGTCGTAAACTTGTTGTTCGCTCTAATTTAGTACCTCTAAAGCGTTTAGCCTCTTGTGATAGGTTTTATGGGCCTAGCTTTTAGTAAAAGTTTTTTTGAAAGCTCCCTAACATAACTTTCAAAGTCTAGATTCATGAGACATGGCCTTGTAGGTACTGCTATTTCTAGTTGCAAGTCCCTGATATGGCCGAAAGAGTTTAACTTCATCTATACCTAGAGAATTTTTATCTTTAAGTAAAATAAAACTAAATAGCATGGTAAAAGTCGGCTGTCACCATTGGATAACTGAAATCTTCTGAGGGCTCACTTGCAACCTTATTAAATGCCGAAGACAGTGAATCTGGAAGCGCAATTTACAAGCCCTTACTTGCTTTATAGCAACGAATTATAGATTGTACATCAACCAAAGTGTCTCTGAAATATACCTCAGGAATTAGTGCCCAAAGATATTTCAATAGAATCTAATTTATATAATAACGATTGTTATTTATATAATGATGTTGCCAGAAAACCATTAGGAACCTAGACAGATAGTTTCTACGCTAATGTTAGAAACCAAGCAAAATTGTGGACTTGCCTGATATGTGTTGTACCAATATATAAATTCATTTTAGATCTAAATCCTTTTAAATTTATCTCATATACATTCGAAGCTAAAGCAAACTTAATAAATTGGAAACTCAGCTCTAGCCAGCTCAGAACTTAGTCATGTAGAACATATCTAGCTATCGTATAGAATTCAAGTACCTACCGCAGTGCTTCGGCGGTTAATATCGTTGGATTTAGCCGGCTTTGGTTAAGCCTCAAGGAAGATAGCTTCTCGTAAATGAAAAACGGATCTAGACAGATGGATCGCTGGAATTAACTTGTATTTTATTTTTATTCTCTCCAACAGCGGTTTTTATGTTTTAGAGGGAACCTGAGCCCGGCTATTAGGCAGTAATGGCTTTAGGATGGAAATAGCGGTTCTATTTTTGCATATAATAGCAGTGTAACGGACCTGCGTACAAGTTTAAAGGGTAACAAGACAAATACTCATAGGAGACGTTCCAACTTAGCTTTCTTGGGTAGCAATGCATCTGTGACAGATTACAGGTAGATCTGCCGCAGAAGCAGATCATCAGTTACGGATACGTCGTAATTATAAAGGCATAATTTTCAATGGATCTGGATGGATATCATATGGATAGTCCAAGAGTTGTGATCACAATCTTTTTATCTTCATTATATAGTAATAATGTAAATGTTTTGTTTCCAGGTTGCAGATAATGCTGCAGAGGCGTAAGAAGTACAAGAATCGTACCATTCTCGGCTACAAAACGCTTGCGGAGGGTGTAATTAGGATGGATCAGGTTAGAACATCCAAAAATCAATTACCTAAATTACATAAGTTAATTATAACGATTTTTGTTAAGACTTACTCTTATTATCTCAATATACATTATAAATTCTTGTCCACGTTCTTCATTATCTATTAACTACTTAATATCTGCACATTATGTTATCTTTCATTCGTTATTATTTATTTTTCACACATTTGGTACATTTGAGGATGAGGACCTCGGTCAACTATTAACGCTAACCATTCTTTTAGCATAGTTTAATGAAATACAGTTCATGCTGTTCCATTAAGGCAGGGTTTCTCAAACTTTTATGTCCACGTACCCCCATTTATTTTTTTAAAACAACGGAGAACCCCTTTTAAAAAATTGCTGCAGGTAAAGTAAAATAATAAAGGATGGAAGTAATAATCAGAGCGGGTAATTATGTATGTATGTGTTGTTAATTTAAAGATATTTGGATTTGTTCAAGGAGCATTAGTTTTAATTTTCGAATGTGCACGAGTTACCTAAATAGCCGTTTAACATGCGTACCCAAAGGGGTACGTGTACCCCACTTTGAGAAACCCTGCACTAAGGTAACAGACTAGTATAATGTTTCTTTCTCACTTTCTTTAACTATCATGTTCTTGCCTTTCTTAAATGAAGACAAAGTCGCTCCAAATCTTCATACTTTCTTTTACAATTCATTTAGTTTTCTACCATATATTCAAGGAGTTTGAGCTAAAACGAGCGCTGTGAAAAAAGTTTTTGTCGTCTATCTACAGTTCTCAGACAGACGTGACGATTATGCATCAGATTTATCTGCACTTTTGTAGTACCTTTTACGTTCAGGTACTATATCTTTAAGCGGCGGGTAGAACGTGATCATGATATTATTTTAAAGAAGCAAAGAATATTAGTAGAAAAAATTTAAAGCTCGTTGTAGAAAAAGTTTATACATGTGAGTCGATCATTTTAGAAGTCATATAGATGCGTCGCCTGAAGAGTGGCAACGAATCTGTAATCTGTAATCAGGTCTAAATAAGGTTTGTTATACAGCCTTGGCCAAAAGTTTGGAGCACCCCGTATGTTTTGCACGTGCGCAATTTTTGCAATAGTTAACAATAC
>DWND01000218.1:0-11607 GCA_018250195.1 Cecropterus albociliatus | reverse complement strand
AGTGTTAATATCACTCAGGCACACTAAAACTCTCTTTTTGTGCCACGAAAATAAGAATTACCGTACCGTAAAATTTGTCAGCCAACCTCATATACAACTTGTCCTTTGTGTGGTAATATTGAACGTCAATACGTTACTACCTCTAAATACTAAATGGAGATGCCATATATTAAAATATCTCTATAAAACCAGATCCTAGTTTTTGTCAACAGAGGAGATAGAACAATGCTATCATTATCTACTCTCTTCGCCCGACACAATCCGACGGTGGTTAAACAAGCACCTAGATAGCCGATAAATCAGGCGTTTTGTTAACTTTCCATGCGACAGCCGTGCGACAAAGTTGCGATACCGGAATAGGCCACTGAGTGATTTATCGAAGCACAGGTTAATTGACTATACTGTGAAATAAATCTAGTGTTTCATGCGGATTGTTCCCGGATGTGCCCCATTACTGCCTGCATGAAATGAACGTACGTATCTATTTGTAAAAGTCAAAATTGGAGAATGATGTAATAATTTTGTCCGTGTTCGAAATGCTATATTATTGTTTTGTTGACGTATATGAAGTCTATCGCGAAATTAGTTTGTAGGTCAGGTATTTTTATTTAGGTTTAAATGGACCACACTATTTTTAATGCCGATTAAACTACGTGTTTGCAGTTTCGGCCCATTTATATTATACGTCAGCATCGTGATCAAAACGAGGATTTATGAATAGATACGTCTTTCACAATTAAATAGCCGTCTCCAAACAGTCTTCAAATTAAATAAATGTAGCGAAAAATATTTGACCGAAAATTCTAGTCGAATGTCTGGTAATTTTGGCTGAATTTATATTACGAGAAATAAAAAAAAAACGAATGCTATATTGCTATTTGATCTCTTTAAGCTCCGTTTGTTGGGCAACATTATATTTGGAGTAAAATAAAATGTTCAAGAAAACACAGAATACAAAGTGTAGTGTACACCTCAAAGTGACAAGTTGTCACATTGGGACCGAACGCGAATAAAACAAAGTATTTTTTTTTCCCAGTGACGAAACAAACTAGCCATGGCTAACAAATGGCCGCATTTATCACGTCACCAAACGAATAGTTCAGTGGCCACCCGAGTAAAAGGTATGTGGGGCAACGTGGTGGTCACCACACATGAGCTTAGATTGGAAGCCATTTAATAAATTTTATTTCGCTATATTAATGTAATAATATAATAATTAATGATCGTTATAGAATAATTATTAGTACCCAGGGAGTCAAATCTGGAATTAAGTAGTTACCTGCTCAATATTAAAAATAAATCTAATACTCAAAATGATAATAATGAAAGCAAAAATTAAGAAAACTTGTTTTTTTTGGTCATAAAAATGGATAGGTGTGAGCTGAAAGTAAATAAATCTCTTATGTTTTGTACGTATAGAATAGTCAAGGTAGTTTATAAAATAAATAATAAGAGCATGAAATTTACTGCGCGGACCTCACCATTCATATTCGATACAAAGTGGATGTTTCTAAGAGGACGCTAATTAACATCTGCGTCTAGCGATATTAATACGTCCGGAGAAATATTACCTGGTAATGCATCACGCGGGGCACGAATCGTTCCGCTAAATCTGAGACACGGATAGGGCAGGCCTCCACTATAAGGAATGGTATAATGAATGGTGGAAGTTAGGAAGTACGTCTAATAATGTCACGAAAAATATGTTTGTTCGTTGAAGTGTTTTTCTCTCTGTCTTAAAGTAAACGTATTGATGTCGTCTTCATTGATAATAGACATCTTAAATTTTTCCAAGATACCTAGGTATATAGGTTTGTCCCTGTAGTTCGGGGATCAGAATAGGGCTACGGTATCCCCTGCCTGTCGTAAGAGGCGACTACAAGAGGGCTTTCGGGGTTGCGAGTGGTAAGAGTGGGAGTTCGAGCCGCCAAGTTAAGCGACCCCGGGAAGAACGACGGCGCGTGTGGTCGCAAGCCGTCGTAAACACCTGAAGGCACGGTGAGCGTAAATGCTCACCGGGAAAGAGCCCTAAAGGGGCATCGCGTTTGAAGGACTCCGGTTGTGTTTCGTTGGAGACCCCGGAGTCCTCCACACAGCGCTGAGGACGGCCACCGAGGGGGTTTTGGTGCGGTAAAAATCCCACATAACCCGGCGTTACTCCCACGGCGTCGGGTTCCTTTTGAAAGTTTCCCCCTCGTGACAAAAAAAGGTATATAGGTTAGGTAAGGTTTAGTCATGTCATATGATATAGTCTCCGTTACATCTGAGTAAAAGTAGCTTCAAAGACTCAGTTCACCTTCCTATGAGGCGACTCGATTCCTCGGGAATTGGATTCTTTATGTAACTGAGTCTGCCCAAGAATTATACAGAAAGAAACTCCAGTTAAAAATGACTTCGGGTCGCGCAGTCGCGCATCTTAGTTATTTTAAACTACTTCCAAATTATATAAAATTCCTGTTATCAATTTATAAATATCCGACTACTGACTATGGGACTTAATAATTATGTCTATTGTCCACCATGCTTACTGAAGTTGCTTATACCATGCTTGACTCGAACTAGCCTCTTTAAGTCTGACTTCAGACCTTACGGTTTTAATTGTCCACGCAGCGTCTGTCTCCCTTAAAGCGAATACATTGTACACGTCAAACTCGGCCATCGATTTGTCAGCTGTCAACCTGTACCTTAATTGCATCCCCTCCCCTCGCCACCTTGATTAAACGTCCGGGCTATTTATACTTGTACTGGGAACTGAGTGTCTTTTTGCTTCGCGTATGGCATTTTGGTGCAAGATATATTTTTTGGTTTGCGTTAATTTTGCACTTTTGGTGTAGCAAGGGTCAAGTAATTTGGCGTTTAGCAAAGCGATAACTTTTAATATTTAGTTTGGTTAGTGTAATGATGTTTGCGAATTGAAATACCTAATCCAGTGGATTGGATTTAAGTAAAGTTATATAGAAATATAACTATTTAATTGAATAACACATTATTATATAAAAGCAAGTGCTTGTACTCGTACCTATAACTTGTGCAAACCAGAAAAATGCAAGAGTGACTACGTTGCCTTGGAAGGCGGGCACGCTCTCACTTTCAATATAACTTGTTATGAAACATAAAAATAAGCTATCAAATTTACCATTTGTTAGTCTATGTCTATATGTACAGTTCCAGTTCGGTGATAGTGTAAGAAATCATAGTGTAACTGACCAGTGGTTAGAACCAACGTAGTGATTACCGGCTAACTTATATATGAGGCGAACTTAAAATATCAGGAATCAGGAGTGGCAACGCATGTGTGATCGACTTTAGATAGAAGTTCAGTCAGGTTGCTTACCGATGTCCATGGGCGGCAGTAACCACTGATCATCAGGTGAACCGCATGCTCGTTTGCTACTTCAATCAGATAAAAGAGTACCTACCATTTGTTAGTAATTCCGAACGCCCATACATAAACGTTTAAACAATGGTTTTCTTACAAGAGCAATACCGAAGGCTAGAACAGGGAAATATCAGGAAAATAATCCAAATGCACCTAGCAATATTTCATGCTAGCGCTGATTGCATAGTATTTTGTGCGTGATTAAAAAAAGTCGGTATTGAAATATGTATATGGTAACAGGCGCGCGACAGTAAATCAGCGGGGAACGGTCAGTGTGCCACGCGATGCGAGTACGGTGGGCGTCCCGGGTTAATGCACTGGACACCGGGAGAGGTAAATAAAACTTGTGAAATAAAATAAGCTACGTATTCCACTTTAATAGCCCAGGTGATATCACCTAGGTGGGCAAAGGCTACATATTGGTGCCCTTTAAGCTTCTCAAGACATAATCACAACCCTTATTAATTCATATAGGAATGGTCTGATAATAGACGCTTGTAGGAAGTTATGGGGTGAGACTCTATATCACTGCCTTTATTTCTTAACCGACTTCTAAAAACGAGGTCAAACAGAATTACCCAGGTGACAACACCTGGGTGATCAAAGTAGAATACACTTAGGCGTTCATGGAATAAACAAAAGAAGCAATAAGTTTCTAAAGTTGAGGTATTTTTTTACATACCTTATGTGAAGTTATGTATATAAATAACATTTGCTATAGGATGTGATGCGCTTCTCGAGTAAATATTTTCAATATGTGCAGACTTATTAATTCGTAACATTGAGGAATTTATTTGGTCGTTTTATGTATGAACTGTTGAAATTATTTATCAATGTTTAAAGATTTAAACCCATTTTAATATTAAAGAATATAGACGCTTACAGGATTATAAGCGCCTTTAGTTCGACTATTTGGTTCCAAGGTCTTGTGGTAAGTTTACGTTGATCCGCGCACGCATTTTTACGGCTATTATTTTTACTTATCTACTTATTTCCACCACGGGTGAAGATTGCAATGGTATAAGTCTTTCATGCATATCAATTTCTAGTTCCTGTGACTTCAGATGTAATTGAACGAATGACAATGTGAATTCCAGGTGAATCTGAAGGCCGGCGAGGGCGCGTACGCGGAGCCGGCGGGCGTGTCGCCGATGAAGCCGTCCGCGCCCGCCTTCACGCTGCGGCCGTCGCTCGGCTCCGCCTTCCAGCCGCTGCAGCCCGCCGCGCCGCACGCCGCGCCGCCGCCGCACTGACTAGCGGCCCCCGCGGCGCGCGCCGCGGACCGTCCCCGCCCCGACACTACCGACACTCCCGACACCGCCCCCGATACAGCTCCCGACACCGCTACCGAGCCCGCGTCGAAAGTGCTCCCCGATGCTGACGCTGCCTCAGCTCCAATTGACTCTACGCCCGGCGTGCCTCACGGTACGCCCGGTATCGCAGTTATCGTGCAAGTCGACAAGCCTAATGTGACACCCAACGCTAATTCTTCTGACACTATTAACCGTACCGGCACTACGTTTGACGATACGCCTGGTATGGCGCCGGTCAGCACGCAACTTGATGAGCCTGATATCCCTGCCACTACGTCCGATGTCTCGCCCGGTACTGCACCTGGTATAGCGTTTAACGCTATGCCAGGCGACATGGAAGCCACGTCTAACGTGCCAAACGCTCTGCCTGACATTGGCGTCGCGTTGGAGGCCATTACGGATAATATATCTGGCGTCGAGTCAGACGTTACACCTGACACCGCGTTTGACGCTATGGCAGGTACTAATACGGGCATCCAGATAACGATGCCGGGCTCTACGTCGCGCACGTCGGCCATTCTGCGGGACAACAGGTTAGCGAGCACGCGAAGCACCAGGCGCGTGTTGCCTTACTACTTCAAGAGTTTAGTGTGTTGCTTTGCGCCGACGACAACGCATTAAATGTGTTCGCCTCAACGATGCATGCTAGCTAGCTTCGGAGATAGATCGACTGGTGTGTTTTGTTTTGTAAATAAGAATATTCCATTACATCACACTATATTATAGGCAATAGGTACATAAATATTGAGTCGTTTCTCTGCCTGCGCGTTCAGTGTACCATGTATACTAATTAGAGCAAAACATCAAATAGAGATTACTTTCTTAACAGAAGATAACGAAAGCGTTCTCGTAACCACTGAAACGGTATAAAAAGTTGATCTGTCGCGTTAGCTAGCACTTGCAACATTACATTTTATACATAGCACCCCCACATACTGCAAGGATACAAGAAAAAGATAGATATTATTTTTGAGATTAATATCTATATTTTTCTACAAACCGCCTCATGCTCGATTTGAAGCATTTTCACTTTTATCTTGTTTATATGTAACTGAAATAATGAGACATTTGTCTCTTGAGAATGTCTCAATTGAATTATCCATACGCAACATTCACAGTTGAGATTTAATGTATGCAGCTGAACATATGCTTTTCTTACAATCCGTAGTTGAATTGTACTTGACGAACACACCTGGTTACCGAAATAATCCAATATGAGATTGATCTTATCATTATATTGCTTATGACGGATAGATAGACAAAGAGACATGGTTGTTGTAGGAGCATCACAAATATAATTATAATCATTATGCAAAATGCAGATACATTGTACATATCCCATACATTCTTTACTAACAAAAATATTAAAATAATTAATGTACATAATAACTATGTCTCAAGACGAAAAACTTATTTTGACGTTTGAATATAATGGAAATGTAAAATAGGAAATTGTCCAAGTTAATGATAATTCTATATGTAGCGCTGGCACAGTGTTGCTTTGCAATTAACTTTTTTCAGTAAATAATTTTCGGATGTTTTGATTTTATTTTAGTTCTTATTACTTTATAACTCAGAAGGAATGTACTATAATATGAACGATTTGCTAACTTACCTTGACTAATGAAGTTTGGTCTTTAGAATGTAGCTGGCACGAACCTTTGTCACCGATTCTTGGTCATTAGATTCTTGTACTAATGTAGTATTTGAAGGAACGTTAGTTTGAAAAATCTAAGAACATTTTACAAAAAATACCAGTAGTTCTATGGCCGATAAATCATTCAAATAAGTGTACTTTTCATTATAGTGAAATAATATTATTTTTAAATCAAATATAACGTAAAAGGTTTTATGATGCAATTTAGCCGAAGTGACCTTATAAATTTATCATTGCGTTTTTTTTGTGACTCCACTCAAATCAGGCTTGATCAAAAATCAATTTAGGGAATTTAATTTGATTTGGAACTTAAATTATTGCTTTAATTGATACCAATAATTGTAATTTATGTACAAGTTTCCTGCCAGCAACTTATTTAAAAACCGACTTTGATACAAATTGAACTAATGACGTGACTCGTAAGACGTGTTTGATAAAACCCGTAGCATCTCTTCGAGTTTTTATGCCCGCAGTGGCTATATTGATGTTTGGGTATTTCAAAATAATAATAACAGGAAATTAATGTATTAATATTATATTGTATCTTTTTTAATTGTAGATTATTTAGTTTAAATGTATGTAAGAGTATACCACCATTTTGCAGGCAGTAATATCTAAATCTCTTGAAGTCGATCCAGTTGTTATTCTGAAGTCATTCATATCAAATTACTTGTCGTATGTAATATGGACATTTCTTTCTACATTACGTCTTTAAATTGTAGTGACAATAATATTGTTATAAGTTAAATGCTCTATTTGAATACTTTAATGGTAATGATGGAAATTAATGTCCGGTGTATTATTGTAGAATGTTTCTATTAGGAACTTTTTAGGTGTTTGTCAATTTTCATTAAAATGTGAGTGAGAATACGAATTTCTGCTAGAGGGTCGTTTGCAATAACATAGTCTGTGTTTGTTTATTTTATCTCCTTTGCTTTAGAAGGAACCGTTTGAACAGGAATTAAATTGTACGCGGTTTTACTATTTGTTTTGCGTCGCGTTGTATTTTGACTGTGTTTTGCTGTTGACTAATCAAAGTAATGACAACTAAGGTTTTAAAATTATAAAATCAACAAATCAACTGTTCTGAGATTCATGAATAGATAATGTGACTATATACACAACACAAAAATTGGCTGTTGTAAAGAAGGTTTTGAATGGCTGGAATATTACAGATGGATTTACCGTTCCTCCGTGGATCGTTTAGCTAATGCTCCCATGAGTATGCAAACATTTAATACTGATAATGTTCTCATTTCATTTCACACATAAAAGGACATAGTACATACCCACTTGATCTCATTTTTTTATAATCATGTACATAATCATTTATATGTATTCTGAAGTAATTTGAACGTATGTTTTATTCTTACAATGTATACATTTATTTTGTTCACTTTGACGATAAACAAACTTGGACCAAAATTTCGCAAAGGGCCAGAGTATTAAGATCATACTACGAGGTGTTTAACTGATGGATTAAACAATGCAGATAGCTTTAAAATGCAGAGTTTGAATAAAAAAAGGAGTAAGATAGACTGATTTTTTAAACTTTACTCATACTTTGATACAGGTATCTTGACAATTGTCTTAGTACATCAATATCGCAAACGCATTACAGCACCGCATAGTCCATTTCGCTTAGTAAACCTAGTGTCTAGTAGATATCGTGAACATACGTACAAATGTAATTCAATTATTGTAACGACCGATGTAATTGCAATAGGTTAAAATTATTTTTATTTTCCACGTAATGAAGTGATTTGTAGGAACGTAGTGTAGTGACTATTCGCTGAGGGATCTTCCTCGGCGAAGTAGTGTTCGGGACGGGGGAATGTCAAGTATCTGTATTGGGTATTGTGGGTGCACACGGTATTTGTTTTATATCATTGGATAGGAAAGGATGGACCATGCCAATTGGATCTCTCATTTTGGCCAAACGCATTTTTATCATCGAGACTGATAATGTAGAATGTTGAAAACATAGTTAGATCTGCTTTATTATTTTTTAAAGTTTTGTAAATTTCGACGGCAAATTATATATATTTTTGACGGCTCATCTTTGGAATATAGAGTATTTTAAATCTTGTCATTGCTCAAATCAAAATTTTTATTAAGAGCCACACTTATTATGATGTAACGCCGAATTTTGAGAATATAAAGAATGTGATTGTAAAATTCAAGTTGCTAATATCTATATACTTATTGATATATACATAAATGTACCTATTAATAATTTAAAATGAATGTGATATGTAATTGAATCGTTCGTATTGTATGTGAAGTTTGGGTATGAGGAGTCGGCGCCGGCGGTGCTGGCCGCAGTGACGTAGCGTAGTGTCGTTCGCTGGAACCGGCTTGTGACAAATAGTAGTGTTCCCAAATTTTGGTATCCACGCTGACTTTGCATTTTTAATTGACTACGAATATGACAGTTTTACCGGAGTGATAAGACACTGGTTTATTTTTTCGTGTACAAGTGTATGTTATCGTTTTATTTTACGTGAGACAATGTACAGACGATCTGATTAAGCAGTAGTGAATCGACGCCATCTCGTTCATTTATGATTTCATGTTCATTAGTGATAAATGTGTAATAATTAAATATACGCCGCGCAAAAAGGGAGTTACATGAAAAAGCCGAGCCAGTATTTAAAATCCGGATATCTGTGTAGATTTTTCAAGTAAGTGCAATATCTAGATGTAATACTGAAAATATTGTAACATTGAATATATGCATCATTTTCAACTTTCGAAAACTGTTTTGTATCTTCGTACTTGATTTCTTCGTATGTTAAATCCCGAATATGTATTTAGTTGCACATTTGTAAAAACGTACGTTTCCTGTAATAATCGTGAGCTTTATAGTTATATTTGCATTGCTTCCCGTTCGCTTCCGTGACGTCGCTAGAACCCACACTTGGAGTCCAAATCGATATTGCTTTACCGACATTATACATTTTTAGATTTATGTCACAGGTCCAGGTTGTAATTTAGGATTTATCTTTTTCCAATGTCGTTACCTAATTTAAGGTTTAGTAAGTTTTAGGTGACCCGGAAATTTTAGCTATTAATAAATGTGTGCTATAAAAATGGTCCCCTTATTGATTTATTAATTTTGTAAACCACTGTATGTGGATGAGGATTTCTACATGAAGATGTTGTGTACATTCCGCCACGGTCTTCGACGATTGGCATTTACTTTAAGGACATCATCTTTATGTAGAAATATTGACTGTTTTTTAAGAACATGAAAATATTTTTGTATGTTCAGGGTTGGAGTTGTGCGAGGTGTACCATAAAAGTAACTT
This sequence comes from Cecropterus albociliatus, assembly GCA_018250195.1. Classification (NCBI taxonomy): domain Eukaryota; kingdom Metazoa; phylum Arthropoda; class Insecta; order Lepidoptera; family Hesperiidae; genus Cecropterus; species Cecropterus albociliatus. The sequence continues at coordinate 1,947 of DWND01000218.1, read as the reverse complement.
TGCTAGGACCTTAGATTTGATAGTTCTTTTATAGATGGTTAATATTATTTTAATGTTTGCTTTTAGATGAATGATAAGTTTGTAATTTTTATTACTATGATATTAGATTAAATAATGGACTAACATTTAAACTAAACCAAAAGTGCCCATTGAGATAAGTTTATAATACAAGCAAGCCTTTTGTTAAGTATTTTGTTGAAGAATAATTAGGCGACAAAATTAGATTTTAAGGAAATTATCGAACGATTGTTGAGTTTTAGTTATCTAAAATTGTTGAGGTTTATTGATAAAAAATTCATTTAGTTTTTTTACGAGCGATGCTCAACAAAAGGCTTGTTTAATTAGAGGCATTAATTAACATCAATAATAATAGTGTCGATTTTAAGTAATAATAAGAATGGTTTTATTTTAGTTTTGTTTCAGAGAAGAAATTCTAATCACTATTTTAGTTTCCAATATTTTATCACTTTTACCTGTTTTCATTGTATTGTATCTTGCTGTATTGCAGACATATCCAATATACAGACTGATTTAAAAATTGTTTTTTTTTATTTATTTAAGTTTATTGAATCACACTCACCTTAGTGAGTGTGATTTAATAAAGGTATGGTCACAAGTGTAATAAGTATTCTAAAATTGACATCGTTACATACATGTTTAGTGTGTTGATATTGGCATAGCGTGTTCTAGCATTGCTCTGGACTGCAGTCAATTTTCGCCATCGGTCGGAGTAAAAAGGTCTCTATTTTAAAATATATTTTTTTTAAAGCAAGTACACATGTTTATGTGGTAATTGTGCCGTGGAGTCAGTATTGAATAGCACCACAATCTTCCTGTGGTCGTTGTAGGCATACTATGTGCGATGACTACTAGCAAAAGTACATTAGAGGAAGCCTATGTTGAAGAGTAGACCTCAATAGCTTAACAGATAGATAGAATACAAAAAAACTTTATTGTGTAATTTTGCCGCCCTTCACACTTGGCACGCTACGTTCATAATGTTATTATGATACACTCGTTATACATTATGATAGGGATATTGTGGGATAGGTAAAAAGAAAATGCAAATATTTATTCCATATTTCATTACTTCCATTCAATACTTATACGAAAGAACAGTGTATAACTAAATACCACAGACAAAAACAAAATTATTATTATACCACATTCAAACCCTTCCGTGGGGCGCAATAGTCGAAGAAAGACTGCCACGACTTTATTTAACGGCGCATATTAACTAGAAAATACGACTCGATTGCTTCTGAGCTATCGGAACAATTATTTACGAAGATTATTTCGTCCAATAGATCTTGAATTATTTCCAATAGTCATAAAGCTAAGTTAATCGAATCATTTCTTCAAGTTCGCATGTTGTTGAAGGGTGTGGTTGGCACATAAAGTCCTGAGTCAGGCATTTAAGTTTGCAGGGTAGCAATACATCTGAGACCGCGTTCAAGGATTCCATTCATATTAACATTGGTTACATATAACAGTCTCCAATTAAGTCAGACAACCTGCAAACTCTTCGGTTACTTCTACAGCAATAAAAATGTAGATACATACTTTAAATGAGCACAGAAAATATTACAGTACTTACGATACTCGATCTGTACTGTTTCTAAAATACATAAGTATATGGATAACCTAATATTATGGTAAATAATATTGAATATATTGTAATTCTTCCATAAGGATAACAAAATATAAAGTTATAGAAGAATTACTTTAAAAACGCAGATAATAGAAAAGGTAAGGTAAACGAGCCAAAGATCGAAGTAAGAAATCTATAGAATAAACGCTAAGTCGCATACACATAAGAACGCATCAAAAATCAAATACTAAGAAAAGAGAGAAAAGCGATGAAAAATTTCAACGCCATAAGCACCAGAATCATGTCAGGAATCCATATTTTTAATATTCGGTACGCTGTCATTTACACCCTGTATA
>DWND01000217.1:0-11636 GCA_018250195.1 Cecropterus albociliatus | reverse complement strand
GGTATAATAAGAAATGATTGGACATCTATTTGTAGGTAATGAGTGCAATGCATCAGTTGCAGATTGTATCATGTCAAGGTCGTTAGTTTCATTGTTTGTCTTCTAGAGAAGGTCGTTTTACTGTGTACCTCGACCGAACCGGAAAATATGAGGAAATTCATCATCTGTTTTTCAAGGCGCTGGTCGAATGCCGTCGCTCGGAGGTTTTTATTTGACGGCTCGTTTACCTCACCAATTCGACGAAGATAGGATTGATAGTCACGTGTGGTTGGGGCAAGATAACACGTCATTTTATTAGCGTAGAGACTGTTTGTAGGTGCAATCGCAATATTTCGAATGAAGGATTTCTTTATTGTATCGCCCGTCGTGCGCAGCGACCGTGGCTTTTGTTGGTTACCTAATTTCACAGCAAGCGGCGAGCGGTACACGGAGTTGCGAAGTGAGAGGCCGCCGCAACCGGTTCGGTTCATTCGACCGAGAGATATAGGTACAAAATATCTGCGTCTTAGGCTCGCGTTATTACCTCGGCGCTAAATTGGTTTACCCAGCACGCGACGCGCGTACAATAAAAGTTCCGTTTCGTAGGCGAGGTAACATTTCGAGAAATATGTTATAATACATTCCGGGGGACAAACCCGGACGCAAAACGGGCAGACGTGCGCCCCAACTCGGCCAGTTAACGTGTTGTATCTTATTGACGTAATGTCGTGGAGGTGGCACGGGTCGCACGATGCAAATTCAACCTTAATACGATGTCCACTGTATAGATTACGCCTTGTTCCAATGCTGGCGCACGTCAGAAGTGAACGATAATAAATAGTTCTCTTCAACATGTTTCGTAGTGGGAAATCCACGCAGGCGGGTTGTGATCGACTTCGTATTAATTGCTTACCGGCTCGTTGTTTTATTAGTTTACACATTATCATATCTATTTGTTATTATCATTTAATTAAACAGAATTTGCCTGTTCTACATCGAAAATTAGTGAAAAATGCAATAAATAGGAACGAATCAACTCGGTAAAATATTATGTCAATACGGATACGGTCAATAGAGTTCTTAAAATGAGGGAAAAACCTTGATTTTCTTGTTTCAAGTGAGATAAAAGTCACAATAACTTTCCAAAGTTAATACGTAACTAAAAGTAAATAAATCGATAAACTTTCCTATAATATTATGCATTAGGGGCATAACCTTGGAGCGTGGCAACTACATGATCTAATTATATTAAATACCCGTATGCGAATTCAGATGTCACTGCAGCTGTTAACAATATATTTATGAGTGTCTCTTTACAACACTTTTTTTTAATCTCTATTCATTGTTAACTGAGCTGTTTAAAAATGTATATTTAATAACGTTTCAAAATTTATAGCATATTAACAAAATTAATATAATATGTGATGATAAGTAATGTTATTATGCTAGTATATATATAACAACATAACTAGCAAATATTTATAGTTCGTGTAACCAAGAAAACGAAGTGAAAACGAAATCTGAGTCACAATTCGAAAATATATGCCACTAAAATCAGAGCGTAGTGAACAATCGTGAGAAACGGTAGTACTTATAAATAAACAAACTGAATGTTAAGCGCTCAAGTATCCATCGCAACGTTAAACACGATGAGCTGAAAGACTGACATATTCATTTTCCGTCTTCTTATAATATTTTTCAATAGCGGAAACTAACATACAACGCGTAGAGATGTATCAAACAACGAATTTGGCAATGTAAAAGAAATTGTTCTAACACAAATTACTAACGGTAGTCGTCACTTTCATCGCAGACACATTTTAAGGCGAAGTGAGTGGCCAGTTATTCGTGAGGTTTCTACGATACTATTTGCATATTCGCTGACTTTCTAATGGACGATACGCCCGTCTTGTCGCAATCGTTGGCAGTGGTGAGGTAACGCCGATTCATTTAATTATATACAAGTGTATGTGAAAAATTGTATTCAAGTCGCGCGCATTGTTGTCATTGTAAAACGAGAAGTTTCCAATTCTTTGATCGCAACTCGCTCGCCGAACGAAGTTAAGTCTTATTTAAACAACTCGAATTAGAATATCTTGCATTTACGATTCCCCGTTCGATTACAGTTTTAGCAGGCTACCGAACTGTGGAATGTTACACTGGTAACCGAGTTAATTATAAGCTATGCAATTTCTGTCGGGCACCTGATCTTTACGCGCATAAAAATATTTCTGTTCGCATAAAAATAATGTTATACGTTTACTTGGACTTTACCATAACAGAATATAGGTAATCAATAATTATGTAAATTATTTTTCGCGTGGTCACTGATAAGATTACTATAAAGCTAGTTTTACATACAAATTGTTATCAACATCGAACCGCGATAACGTTGATACACGTCAATTTAAAATTTTAATTCGAATCACACAAGTGTCACATATTTTTACGCAAAACAAACGTGAAGCGCCCGGGTTGCGTAATTTGGAAAGTATAATACAGCAAACACTACAGAATTTGAGTGTCGAAACAATATATAAAGCTGCATCGTAAGAGGTTTTAGTGTTCAGGTGTGTTACAGCAAGGATTCATTGTGGAGCCATTCTCCTTAGCGGCATGCTCGCGACCTTCCGCCAGAGGAGGGGCGCCTCTCACCGCCGACGTGACTGCAGCCACGGCCTTACGTCGCGAGGCTGTATGGAAACCTCTACGTAACGAAGCTCTTTCCAACGTCGTCGGTTACCCAACGCTATATAGGAGTTGTCGATAAACCTATACATTATACACCTATACCTGCTACCAATACAGCCGCCGATCACGTGAACACACCTTGCGTAATGTATATTGTCCGCGTAGCCTTTTGATACGGCATTAAATAAACAGAAAAAAATGTTATATTACTGAATACATGCAATCGTTTCTTTCGAAATGTTGTAAAGGAACAAAAGGTTCGCCAAATTCTTTTTTGGGAACAATGACAATCACTCGATTTCACTAAAAGGATGACAAACAATATATTTTAAACTTGTTACGTTACAAATTCGAAAGTAAAAATGTAAAGGTATGCCTTAAAGTCAATGCAATAATGAATGCCGAGTTCTAAGAATGCTATATTGCGTTATTGCTGTTGAGTTTAGTATAAAAATGTAGATAGAAATAATATCTTATTTAATTGTTTTTGTTAAGTACGACGAAGTCAAAGGCGGGGACAATTTCCAAACTTGGTTGCAGTGAACTGAATGCAATGAATCGTAACTAAATAAATGTAGTTAGTACAAAACGGACGGTACAACGCCGCCGCTAGACAATGTCGCAAGTATTTAGATCAAGGTGCGAAACACGCGTTCGAGAGTCGAGATCGGATCCGTGGAATTTTTGTCGAAGAACACGCTCGCGCATAAATTCATTATGAAACCGATGCAGCACATCCATAATGAGCGAGTAAAATCAAAGTCTCCTACTAAAACATCTCTGGGAGCTTCCAATCCGTATCTCAAGTATCATTTTCGATAGCAACTTTTGTCACTACATAAACGGGAGCGCATAAACATTCGAGTAGATAAATACTTTATCAGTGGGTTTGAAATTTTGTTTTGTAATATACTTTACATACAGATACAGAGGCTTCGTTATAATTGGGTGTCCAATCAAAACTAGATGTTTCGATGTTTGGATCTAGAATAATCTGGCCGCATAGACACGGCGCCGACGCGGCGTGACGCCGACCACGCCCCCCGTCTATACCGTACTCTATGTTACGTCTTCATGCCTACGGGACTGATTAACGCACAAGAAAATACGTATACCGTAATTGATAACATTCCAGTTATAAATGGATAGCTTAATCATAGATGCACACTTAAAGTTATCCTACATCTATTGGTAGAGTCTACTCTCTTTCTCTCTACATTATTACACGTATTATGAAAATATTCCTTACAATCAATCTGAAACGAATATCTGTTTTGAAATAGTTACAAAGAAAAGATCATAGACAAAAACAAACACGTCATGAACATTTTCTTTTGTGTAAAGGTTTTTCAGCATAATTAAATAATTCTTACGGTTCGAAAAGGTATTATAGAATTCTAGTTAGTATCATAATGCAGCCAAGCCATGTAATTTTCGACTACTGCACGTAACAACTGCCAATCACAATTGAGAGTTAGGAGTATGTCTGAGTGGCAATGCCCCAATGGATATCAGCGGCGGCACACAACACACACAATAAAGCAGACAAATTGCCTGCGAAATGTTGCGGCTGACAATACACCATCTCGCGATATAGGTGCGCCGCATTGTCTCCAAGCGGATATTTCCAAATGTATCGTATATTTCGACCGGGAGCTTACCGTCCGCATGCCTCCTGTTTACTAAATGTCATCCACTTTATATATATTAAACGTACGTAATATAATCACAGTCTCAACATGGAAAGTAAAACGTGAAGGCAATGCTTATTTTCGTTCCAATACTTGATTGTACGACTTTTTGCATAAAACCAAAAAGCAATATTATTTCCTGGGCAAAAAATATATCTACTAAGGTGCATATATAGATTTACAATAACAACAAAGTAACAATCTAGAAATTAAGAACACAAAAACCCCCTAAAACTTGAGCACGCACGTAAAATGGCACACTATCGATCGTACGGTAGGTAATTGAGAATTATTGCTTGCGTACACGAAATTTGACAACTCAATGAACATGGGTATTGACGAAGTCATCTAATTTGCGCCAAGTTGTAAAAATTTCACTCTCAGTAAACATATTTCACTACTTCTGAAGTTAGTATGTTATGTACGCTGTCATGTCAAAATAAGCTAAGTTAATGTGAATGGATTTTAATATACAATTCGATGCATCTCCGTAAATGAATACCGTAAAATTAATAATTAATAAATAATTTATTGCATTTTACTTACAGAGTAAATGTTAATTTTAATAGCAAACAACAAAATGATATGCATAAACAATGTATAGCGCATTCAACGTTTTAAATGCCAAGGTGGAGTTTGTTTGGCTCGTGTCGAAACTCTACATTTAGGAATAATATACCTACTATGTATAATAAGGTAAAGTGATTTTACATTTCATTAAAAAAGGTAATTTATATTTTAAAAGACAGGAGAGTGTATTATGTGATGCGACAGCCGTAAGCTGGAGGCAGAACGTGAAGAAAATTATCTCGCGTTTTAATCTATTCCGGCCAGTTAGGCGGACAAAGAAAAATTATGTACGGCAATTAGATATGCACTATAGGAAATTGACCACGACGGGTGTGGTATAGATGCCACGTAACTGTTGGTCTCCAGTTCAGCTAATAAGATTCGTTGTATAACGGGTATTACGAAGCAAGTGGCCAATAGGGCGAAAACAATTGTGAGCAAGACCGGTTCTACGCTTATTCCGTCTTGTGTCTAAGTGAGCGTTCGAGATATTCCTAAACGCCGAAATAGAAATAATTTAAGTCAATTCTATCGTCTCATCACCAGGAGGTAACATTACAGCAGCTAAGCCATTTGCCAGGTGGTAGAACCAAAGTACTTCGACCGTGGAAGTACCACCGTCACACCTATTTCTAGCGAGAAGCAGTTTGTGCGTTTCGGTGGAAGGGTGGTGGACATATGTCCATGGGCAACAGTAACCACTTATCATCAGGTGGGCTGCTTGCTCGTTTGCTACTTCATATTTATAAAAAAAACTAATAAATTTAATAATAGCGAATTTCAGAAATGTAGACGAACAGACAGGATAAACATAATAGTACGGACACGGATACGGATACGGACAAACAGACGGATAATAGGAATTTATCATCAACCAAACTTAAGCAAGTTTGGAAGTTTTAAATTCAATCCACATATTTCATAACAGGATCTATCATTATCTTAAGGTGTGGTCACACCTCACTTGAACTAGCCAATGCGAGTGGTTTAGTAAGCCCCACCGCGTACCATCAACATAATCATCTTGAAGCCGTATGATATTAAACATCTATTAGGTTCATATAGTAGATAACTACGAGCTGTATGCAGATTTTGTTCACATTTACAACCTTGAACCCTGCCATATTAACATACATTCGTGTACTACTGACACAAAAATACATTTATAACAAGATAAAATTTGAGCTATGCACGCAGGTATATGGGTTTACGGAGATACAACACGGAGACTTTAAAACACACGAGCTAATTATCTTTTACATTCCTATATTTGACGGTTTATTATAAAAACCTTTGTTTGTAATTAGCCACACTCATTTGATGCCAGTTTCATTTGAATATGGATTTCGGGGTGAAGGCCGTAATGAGAGTTGCGTTACATCTAGTCTTAATACGGTTAGTAATGACGAGCGATAAAATAAGAGACTATACCGCGCTTGGTTGGTTTTATTTGAGATTAGTGCGATAGTTTTCGATTGTATTAGATTACAAGTAGATTCAGGCAGTCGGCTATAGTTGAGAATAGAACCGAGAGCGAGCGGTTACTTTTACCTGAGTTACATAACTGCCAGGTGTAATTTATTATCGACTTCATTGCAAGCTTTCGTAATGAAACCAAGCTAGGACTGCTGTTCTCTTTGTTTGGCTATTTAATTCATATATAGATCTGTAACGTATAGGGATGACTGTTTGCGCCTTTAATTGACTGTAGAATAATTTGTTAATCATCGAAACGGTTTGTCCCTTTGACTAAATATCTGACCTTTATTCTAAAATGCTAATTACATAGAGATTAAGTCGAAACAAAGAATCCATTACTTAAACTAGCGCAAAACTGGTTTCATTTGCTAGGGAGTAGGAGTATCAAGACAAGAAATTATGTATATGTTTAATTTGGACATAAAAATCGAATATGTAATTGCCAATTAAATACCAGTCGGAAAAGAAGGCGTGCAAGTGAAAGCAAGAAGCGTTACAAAAGCGCTTATTTTTATTTTCAACTCTATCAATATTTGATAGACCAGCCGTTAAATATCTTTCTATACGCAAAATTGATTCGGCTGTGTGTTGGTTGCGTAATCACAATCATTTTATAATTAATACGTCGAAAACAATTTGTTTTTGCGTTCGTAACAAGTAGAACAATGTTGCGTCTAATAATTTCCATGTTACAAAACGAGTAATTGTGAATCTGAAAACAAAATGTAATGTAATTAAAATTCAACATATTGACTTGTAATATTTTATTAGCTCTTCTCTTTATATAAAAGTTCCGTGGTTGGACGTTACATTACGAAATACAATAAATAAATCGGGATTCAAAAATATTCGACACGAATCTTACGCGCTTAGTAATAATTGTTCTAAATCTGTCCAACGTACAACCAACTAACTTTACATGTAAATTTGTATTATAAAAGCAAGAAACGATGAATGCATGATGATGGTTTTTTGCTTTTTGGTTAATTGTAAATTGTCACATCCGCCCATGTACATCTATAGTTAAGCGTAGATAGGATCGGAGTCCTATCCGAGTTCATACCTCGAATGCGATAGATTCTCTGAGCAGTTTGAATGCCTTTTATATGTATATCCCTTATCTCATTCTTCAAACCAGAACATAGCAGTGCTTACAGTAATTTCATAAGACTTAAAAAAAATTGCGCGATTCGTGATTCACACCTCTAACTTTGCACATGCAGTGGTGCTCTTATCATAATCGGTTTATACGGTTCACAAAAATAACATAATACGTTACACAATATGGTAAATGAGCCAATATGTTACAACATATTGTAATAAAGCGGAAAAATATTACAACGCGTTAATTATCCTTATTTCCAATATTAGTAAGTATTTTAACGTCAGATTACAAATGTGTATGTATTTATTCGGGATATTTTAGGAAAAGGTAAAAAGTAGGTAAATATCTTATACGTTAATATCTACCCTTAATCCCTTATACTTCAATAGTAAATGAAACGAAATATGAAAACACATTTTACCCATTTTACATATACAAGGTACAAAGGTACATTCGAGTCATTCAATAATAATTGCGCAATTGTTGCTGGCGTAGCGTAATTTTTAGTTTTAACATAAACTATAAAGTTCACGTTTGATTAAATATCAATGTTTTATAGAAGAATAAAAATAAAGTATATTCTTTCATTGATTCTAGAAAAGTTTAGCAAGTTCCCGACTCATACTTTGCTGATTATAATTTTACTTTTGACTTTGCACTGCAAGCGAGCCAGCCCTGTAATGTTTTTAGCTTACATGCCATTACTCATGACAAATAAAGTACATCACAATTTAATGTGATTTAAATAGGATTGACGACATTGTTGCATAAAGCAGCATTATCAAATTAGTGGTAATTATCTTATGAAGTTTAAAAACATTAAATATAAAAAAGAAGAAATCTTTGCACGGCGATAACTTTTATTGTATGGAAACAAGAGATTTGCAACAATGTCTCTGGGTCACCAGCAGTGAACTTAGTTACTGGCAAAGTCACATTGCATTTGAGATTGCGTGCACACGATGTCATCCCGAATGGAAAGTATATTATCAATATTTTTGTTAATGTTGTCGTGTTAATGATTCGACCGAGCGTCGCTGATACTAGCGTTATTAATATACGACAGATATGTTTAGTATATAAACAAGTACAAATTGCACAATAAAACGAACTGGTATTGCTATCTAAATATGAAAGTTACTGACATAGCTTTACGAAAGCATAATCACAAAGGTAATTCCAATAATATGAGTTAATTTAAATCCGATTGGATTCACAAACGAGCGAAGTGAGTATTGTATCGAGCTCAAAAACATTATGCAGTATTTCTATTAAAGTATTGTATGTAATATTTTATAATTATTATATTGCCACAATTCTGAGCTAAGAAAAAAAACGAATAGTCTACAATTCTATATTCGGGTTACATTAATTAATATAGTAAGAGTTGCTACTTTCGCGTTATTTACATCATTAGTAACATATTTGCAATTTAATTACATATTTATTTGCCAGCATTTCATTTCACTGTATTAAAGCTCATGAAACATTTAGAGTCGACATTATTTCCGTTACAGGATTCAAGACAAAGAGCGTGCGACTTTGAAATTTTGGTGACACTGTGAGGAACGCGTATAAAGTACTATAAATAATCATGATCATGATTGCATTTCCTCGTCGGGCATCGAAAGCGGTGTTAGCGGTGTATGATGGACATGCCGCGCTCGCACACACGACAACTTTCCCTTCTTTAATGGAAAAACAGCATTAAGCCGAACGTTATACGGTCAAACTTGTAAGGCACACGGGTACGGTTACGCTACAAGACAACCGAGATATTGATTTTTTCATTGTAACAGACCGCCGTGTTATTGTGAAAATGTATCGGGTTTTTGTAGACAAATTTATCAACCACACGGCGACCAAGTCAAACGCTAAATTGCCTAAACGGTGACTTGTAGTTTTCCTTTCAACTGACTAGGCTATTATTGACTTTATTGGCCGTGCCTTTTGTAATGAACTATTCAATCACGACTTCGAGCGTATTAGTCGACTACTTGAAAAGCAGTTGCCACACAACACCGATCATGATCACGAAGTACCAAGTAGTGATTTGTTTAGTGGTGCGACTATTATTACATATAAGTATACATGTATAATCGCGCTAGTAATCATAAAAGAGGAAGGAATATGTCGTATGAGAGATTTAAAGGGGCGGAGAGCTTATAGCGATCCAGCTGTTATGGCACCACTACTTTACGAGTCTTCTAGTACCAACGTACCGCTGAATTGTGAATGGAAAAGTGCTGTTACGCAAAATTATGAGATGTTCCACGTTCTCTTGAACTGAATCGATTTCCGAGACGATTACCTGTATTGGTCGGCTCGATTATTTTTCTTTTCAGTGGATACTAAAATCTAAAAATGGGTATTATTACGGGGAATACGCTATACATGTTTGAGTATAACAATAAAACGAGCAGGATACAATCATTACCGGTATTCAATCATTCGTATACCTTGATGGATCTGGGTACAAGTAGCGATTGATCATTAAGTTGCGGCCGTCATTAGGTGTCCTTAAAGGTCGTACGATGTTGGCTTGAGGTCATGTATTTACATATATTGTATCTAATTTTAATACCAGTTTTTATGTTATGAAATATTTTTGTACTCGATTGAATTAAGAGCGTAATTAATTCAGCCATATATGGTCCGTAATAAAGTGCATTTATTTAAAAAAACGAGATTAATTACATGCACATTTGTAAGTTAATACAAATTTAACGATAGCATATACTTTAGGTAGTTCTAAATACCCCTTAACATACTTAGAAATAGTTGTTTACTTCGATCACCTACCGTTGGCACACAAAAACTGTATCCTTGAGTGAGGCTGTCAAATCTAATAGGCTTTGAGTCGACTTGCTATCGATTGCGAACATAAACATTGTAGACCCACGTGACAAGACCAACTATAATCTAGCGCCGTCGGTCCGCCCGTATTCGCTAGCAAAGTGCTTTGGCTACTGTGCAAAGCGAAGTGAAAGTGAATAGTGCGCACGTACGGACCGTAGTCCCAATAAGACGACACAGCCGTCCGCATACCTCGGCAATTACCACGAGGAAATCAGAACGGTTCCGCTCAGCTACAGGCACCCTCCACTGATAGTAAACACGATTTGCGGTTATACATCTTAATAGTGTCAATAGGTTAGCGCACGATTTTAAACTCGCGTGTTTATGAATAACACTTGATTCTCCTTAACATTCAAAATATATTTATGGATAGGGAACAATAGATTAAACAGATAAAATACTGTTTTTCAACGTTTATGTTAAAGTGGCCGATGTTCTCCACCTTGGTGTTCATATCTGTCATCTATAATCATAAATCGAAAATCGTAAAAATCATAAATATGAAAAATTAAATATACTTTTGAAATAATTGCCTTTCACTTATTTCGTACTTCTGTATATATGTTTCTTTGCACGAAATAAAAATTATACAGTCAAACATAGAGACACCTCTTTTTCGAAGTCGGTTAAAAAACTAGAAGTTTTGTTTTTAAGTGTCTTCGATCAATTTCGTTCAATAAGTTTATAACAATCTTTAAAAACAGCGGATAAATTTATCAGTTATGTATCCATTCAGTATTTTCTATAGTCGACGATCAATGTCCGTCGATCATCGCGGATCAATATCGGTCGGATGATGTGGTAGCATTGATTGTCCGACGGATACCGGTCGATACAACGACGATTGTCGATTGAATCATTGTCAATCAAAGTTTGAGTTTGCCACGCTATCTGCAATGATAGTCTTTTAAAATAATTCGATGTCGACTGATCCATTTTATCGTGGATCGATTGCATCGATCGACTGGTCTGGTAAAGAACTGACGTTAGATTTTAAATGATCGACACTACCATCGGTCGATAATATCGGATCGAAGGTAAATAAATGCACAATTTCTTTTTATATAATAATCTCTCTTAATATGCATGTTAACATAAAAAAAAAAACATAAGTAGCCCTTTGAAAAAATATATGATGCATTTCAGATAATTGGGTTATTGACTCTACATAAATATTTTGTCAGAATAATTGTATTAATATTTAACATGTATATTAGGTTTTGCGTCAAATAGAGTCAAAGAAAATAGGCTGGGTCAAAGAC
>DWND01000216.1:0-11646 GCA_018250195.1 Cecropterus albociliatus | reverse complement strand
AATAAAGTTATTCGTACGATTGACTCTGATTTAAGAAATATATCTTGAAATATGTCTATTCGATTTTCTTATTTCTAAGAATCGTTTAACCACAATCTTACCTGAGAGAAACCGTGTCAAGAAAAGCGAAACAAAAAAAAACACCTCGGAAAAATACTACTATATAAAAACCATCTATGTATTTGTTCACTTTAAGTTTCACTTCTTCTGGAAATAAGATATAAAACTAATGGTAAAAAAAATATATGCAATGAATTTCTACGCTGAATCTACTAATCTTATCTTGACTAGCGTGATGGGACCACAAGGATTTGTTATGTTCTTTGCGTTCAGTTCAGATCGCAAAACCAGAATCCTTTTATTTAAAGGGTATTCTTAAAAAAAAATGCCTGATTTTTACAGGATACGAGAACAGAGTTCTCTTGTTCGCGTCAGGGATACTTCGTCCACCCGCGATCCTGCGCAAGGTTTTACCGCTGTGTGAAGTTCGATCAGCTTTCGCCCGACTATACTGTGAGTACTTTTACGTCTATTTCATTCAAAACAACCCTACATATTTCTTTGATATCCTATCTATTACATAATCCAGTACGCATATCGTGATCATCATTGAAATTTTAGACTCAATTCTAGTTTTTTTAAATGTGTGAATTTAGAGCTAATTTTATCTATTGTTTCAATAATTTTATTGACTGAATAAGTTATTAATCTGGTCTAATGACGCACGAACATATTATCAGGAAAGTGGGATAAAAATGTTCTTGATGAGTTCAGTCTTTCAATATGCATTTAGTTAACATGAACAATTTCACTGATGGAATCCAATTGGAATTGTTCAAAATTTATGGAAGATTTTTGGAATTGACTTTCACAGTCACGAAAAATGTGGATAATACGTATGAAACTATCTTGTTATTTATCACAGGTATTCGAATTCGATTGTCCCGCGGGTCTCGCGTTCGACTCCCGTTACGAAGTGTGTGTATGGCCGGGTAGCTTGCCGCACGCTCTCGCCTGTCCCGGCTCCTCCGAAATTGCTCCTGTTCCACGCACCCGCTTCCTGTGTCCCGAACATGAAGGTACGTAGCTCAGTTCGCACGCATTTATGCGTTTACATGCACGCACGCATGCGTGTAAACGCGTGCGTGCGTGCGAGTAAACGCGTCCGTGCGTGTGCTAGATCGAGGTGTACCACGACCCGCTCCCTGTGTCGCTAACACGAGGGTACATAGCTCACCTAGTACGCATGCATGCGTTTACACGCATGCGTGTGCTAGTTAGAGTTCTAGTTTATCGTCGGTCTGAAGAAGGTAATTTATATGGCTTGACATAATGCAAGCTGTTTGTCACTGCACATGAAGAGAAAAGATAACGAAGAGGAACAATTTCATCTTCAAATTGCAGTTTAATTAAATTACACTTACATGCTTAAATTTTCATATTTGACTTTAACTTATCTATAGTGGTAGCTTATGATTGACATAAGTTTAAATTTCATTACATTATGGTACAAGAAATATTAAAGTCAACCAGAAACATAAATTTTAGGCGCTTCTGTGATTCGGCATGAAAGTTTTGTTAAAAGTGCCCAGGCGTAACAACGCCCCTGTAGCCAACCTCAAGTAATACCGATCTTGTCATGGGTTGATTATCATATCCATGTCCGGCAGTAGCCACTATTAACATATGGACTGCATGCTCGTTTGCTACTTCAAAAAAAATATGGAAAAGAAACTAAGTCGGTTATCCTTTTTGGAGCTATTATGCCACAAATATAACTGATACGCACGTTCAATATTTATAACACTCCTCTGTTTGAGCCGGATAAATAAGATTTAGTATAATCGACCAGATTAATCAAAAACTGGCAAATATCAAACAGTAACTTCTATAATTGTGTTTGCAGGCTACTACGCAGACCCAGAGAACTGCCGCTGGTTCTTCGCCTGTCTGGACCACGGTACAGCACCGTTGACCGCGTACGAGTTCCGATGCCCGTTCGGTCTCGGGTTCGACGCCGCTCGCCTCAAGTGCGATTGGCCCTGGTTGGTGCCCGCCTGCGGGAACATCGCCAGATACGAGGCTGAGGCTTATGGCTTCTCCGGTGCTGCTCTTACAGGTAATTAACGATTTTTAAGTGGAAAGATAATTCAGTTGTAGCCTCACACTAGGACTTTCTCCCGTGTCGTCGGTATCATGGACACACACTAAGGCGAATATACAAACATCCACATCCGGAACAGAAATCTAAAATCGTCATTCATATATCTGTCTGACTGGGAATCCGGAACCCACTGCATGTAATATCTTGCTAGTATCTAGTCTTCTTTGAAGTATGAATTCTATGGATTAATGAATGAGTGATAATGAAAACCTAACTAGCATATTTTGCGTGGCAGAATAACATTAACCACACTAGAATTAAAGGAGCCACTTTTGATAAATTGGAAAGATGAGAATTCTTATCTTTGTCTTTCCTATTACAGGTGCGGCTGGATTCAGAGGTCAAACAGCTGACTCCGTCAACATCGCTGCTCATCAGAGTTTAGTCTCCGGAGCCGCTTTAGACAACTTAGTCGGCATCCAAGGCAGCTTCCTCTCAAATGCTGATGCTTTGGACGCCAACTTCATTGCCTCCCAGGAATACAGCCCTGAAGCTTCCGGACAAATCTTCAGAACCGAAACAACTGCCGCGGACTTCTCGACGCCCGGTGTCTCGTACAACGTAGAAGCTAACTCTAACGGGGACGCAGGCTTTGTACAAGCGACTAGATACGACGATAATGGAGGGTACTCTAGCGGTTCTCTCATTTTAGACGATTACAGACTACCAGCAGCCTCTTCTGCTAACTCCAATCGTGTTTCTGTAAGTTCAGGACAGTATGTACAAGGCAATACTGCTACTAGCGCAGCGTATTCAAGAACAACGTCAGGACGGAAATACCAAACCGGTAAATACGTGAAGGACAACTCTGGCCGCTACGTTCATAATCCAGCTGGAGATCGCGCTCTCCCATACAAACACGTCGATTCTCCAATTAAACCTTACTTACATGATGCCGATAGATATAAGTATACCCACAGTTACGACGTCGGGAAGTACAAGCCTGATTCCGGTAGCACTAAATCATCAGGATATTATTATCCTAAGCCTAACAAACCATTCGAAGATGGTATTTCGTTCGGATCAGATGATTCTCAATACCAAGGATATACGGACAGCGGTTCCTCAGGCGCTTATTACGATGTTTCTGCTAATGGCGGCTACCAGACAGGCTACACGAGCTCTGATGGAAACTCAGGAGGAAGTCTATACAAACTTGAAGGATATATAGGTAGTTTCGGTGAGGGTGGTGTTGCTGACAATTCCGGGATCAATGTACAACAATATAACAGTTACAGCAACGCTGACGTAGGCACTTATGTTACTGATTCTAAGGCGTATACTGGCGCTGCGCATACACTGACAGCTGGAGCCATCAATGTAGGTTTGGTAGGAAAAACATCTTTGGTCGACGTGAACTATATTGATCAAGGTAATTACCAAAGTGGACACCAAATAGTACATGACAATGTACAAGGTCAAGTGAACTACGTAGCTGAGCCAGCTGTTTCTATAAGCCATGTTGGAACCGATAGCCATAATGTCGATGGATACGGCTATGGCACTACTCCAACGTCGTCTGGAGTGCCTACAACCGCTACACCATTCGCTGTGACCACATCTTTACCTGTCGTCACTACATACAAGACAACTTATGTTCCTGTCGAAGCTAAGACAAGTGTAAAGCAAGTTTTCGGCTACACTCAACCAGAAGTAACATATGTACAGCCATCTGTAGTCGCCGTTAAGCAATATGTAACACCTGGAGTTCAGATAGATCACAGCCAGGGATCAAGCTACCAATATGAATCTAAGGATTATACCGCTTCCAACGCTTACAAGACTGGCTCTACTAAGGAGTCACAGTCTACCGGGTACTTTTACTCCCAACCTAGCACGAAATTCGAGGATGGTGTTTCGTACTCCACTCCTACACCAGCTATATCGGTATCTACGTTCAAACCACGTGGATTCAGTCATAGCCAACAGACGCACCATATAGTGGAATCAGGTGGTTACGAATATTCCAAGCCAACAGTTACAGAAGTACCGTTCAAAAAAGTCGTAGCATACACCACGGGAGAACCTACTTCATACGTTCAACCCACAGAAGCTACATATACGCCGCATTCTTACAGCCATCAAACTATACATAAAGTGGAATCGAGTAACGTTTATACTCCATCCGTTGAAGTTTCCGGACATGAAGCAGGAAGCTATGGTACAACTTATGAAGAACCGCAAACAGTTGTTCATTATACTACAGCAAGACCGACCGTTGCTGTTCAACCGGTCGTTACGTTCGGTAGCAGCACTCCTCAACCGGTGGTCTACGGCCAACAAACAGTGCACAAAGTAGACACAAGTAAAATTACCACATATTCGCAGGATGACTCAGCGACTGGGTATGAGTATACTAAACCGAATGTTCAATTCCACGAAGGGTCGAATGGTTACCAATATTCAACACCTGCGCCTGCAGTTACTTCCACTTACAGAACTCCGAGCTACAGCCATCAAACCATACACAAGGTAGAAACTCCAAAGATTGTTCTTTCTTCGACTCCATTGGCTATCACTCACGACGAATATGCTTACCAAACGACCCCAGTGAGTGTATACGAAAATCCTTTCTTGAAATACACTCAGAAGGCTACGCCTGTGTCTTACAGTCAACAGACAATTCACCAGTACGATTCCAGTCAATCAGGAGAAACTGAATCCACCGGCTACGAATACACAAAACCGAGAGTAAGTTACGAAAAACCTAAGGTTGTTCAGTATACAACAGCACAGCCCGCTATATCTACATACAATCAACAGACGATTCACAAGGTTGACGCAAGTCAAGTAAATACTTACTCGCAAGGTGGTGAATCTGGATATGAATATACAAAGCCCGCGATTAAATTTGAAGAAGCTTCAGGTATTGAGACATCTTCCCCACAATCTGTCGTTTCTACATACGCTCCCCATTCATACAGCCATCAAACTATCCATAAAGTAGAAACGCAAAAGTATATTCCCGTTTCGAGTACCGTTGCCCCGATTATTGATGTTTCGTATCAACAGCCAGAAGTTACCGTCTATCAGAACCCTATTTTGAAATACACGCAAAGTATCACCCCAGCCCTGTCTGTGAGACCCACAGCTCAAGTTTTCACACAAACTTATAAACCAGTTGGCATTAAATTGACCCGACCAACTCAGGAATCCTATTCAGAAATAAATCAAGGATACACGTACAGCCAGCCAGAAATACAGGTCAACCTTGAATCAAAGCCTACTTACTCTGATGCCAGTGTCGTGTCTCATCAAGTATTCCATCAGTCCCACGACATAGGTGAATCCGATGCTGGTAAGAAGGTTGTCTTTGTTTCCACATCACCATCAACACTCATTTACGAAAGCCACTACACTGATTATGAGTCACCGAAAGTCGAAACTTACAAAGCTCCCGAATATATTCCACCAAAGACGGAATATCAACAAACGTACTCAGTGTCTACCGCCGCGCCAGTTATATACCAGAGTTCGGTAACCCATGATACTCAAGAAGAATACAAGCCTTCTTATACAAAGACATTTGATATTCCCCAGAAAGTTGAGTCTGTTCATTTCTCATCTTTCCCTGCAACTGTTACGACTAAATACAATCAATACGAATCACCGGAGATTCAAGTAGGTTATAAAGCTGAAGAGTATCTACCACCAGTATCGTCAACTGTGAGACCAGTGACATCTACGTACAGACCAAGGTATTCATCGAGTACTACACGGGAATACCTACCTCCAACACCTCAGCGTACATTTAATGCGCCTGAATACCTGCCTCCAGTAAAGAATACTTATCTGCCCCCAGCAGAAAATACTTACCTACCCCCAGTAGAAAATACTTACCAACCAGCAGCGGAGAATACTTATCTACCTCCAGCAGAAAATACTTACCTGCCGCCAGCGGGAAATACCTATTTACCACCTGTAGATAATACTTACTTGCCTCCATCTCCTACACCAGCATCCGTAGAATACTTACCTCCTGCACGTAAGACCGCTGGTTCAAGTGTTGTAAACTTCGAATCCTTCGGGTATGATAACAATGGTGAATCATATGATTCTAAACTTGGATACAACCCGTACGAAGAAAAGGGACAAACTTACTATGAAACGTCTTCCACAGCTGCGCCTGTTCATAGGAAACAAAACATTGTTGTTGAAACCGCTAAATCTCAATTGCTTGGTTTTGGAACAGTTGGACCGGATGCTGGATTAGTATCGCCAGTGAGTTACACTACAGCGGCGCCGTATGTTGTATCCAGTACTGACAATTCCTACTTGCCGCCAAGAATTGTTACATCTACTTACGCACCTGAAATTGAAGTTTCGTCACCTTTATCACGAAGGAATAAACCTAAATACAGGCCATTCGCTAAATCGACAACCCAAGAGCCTATTTACTACGAGTCCACTACTAAGTACACAGCTCCCGAGTACTTGCCACCGTCCGAAGAGGCTGACCAACCAATATACAAAAAGTATCAAGTATTTAATTCTGATGACAGTTTTGTTTCTACCACAGCAGCCCCATATCAAAGAAAGCAAAACATTGTCGTAGAAACAGCTAAATCTCATGGTTTTGGTGCAGTTGAATCTGATGCTGGCTTAGTTTCAATCTCAACACCGGTTGAATCGTATAGTTCGACGTATGCACCATACAAACAAGAATTGGTAGAAGTTACTCCCACTACCTCATCATTCCGCAGAACGAAACCTAAAGTTGCTGTTGTTACAAAAATAAACGACTTCAACCCTCTCCTTGTAAGAAAGTTGGGTGCCGTTTGCAGCTGTCAATCACCTACTTTAGTGCTAAAAGGAAAGAGACCTAACGCACAGGCTGAATCGAATGACTATAGTTCTAGCTATGACGATTCCGGCCGTGGGGATCAAGGCGATGATTCTTGGACACAATCCGCTAAATTCCCGATAACGAGCACAGTAGTGACCCCAACACCGATCGTTACATCTACATACAATCCTATTATAGTGCCAGATGATTCCTACTACCAAGATTATCAGGAGGCTAGTAACAATAATGTAGATATTATATCCAATGGTGAGGCACGCCCCGTAGCGTACGTATCAAATACTCCAGTAATTTCCACAACTGAGAAATTAGTTCGGATTAGACCAAGAGTTAAGGCCGTAACGGCGGCTCCAACTTATAAAACGGTGTTGCTGAACCAAGAGGTTACGCCTGCCTCGATTATTAAGTCATCAGAGGCTTCGGTATCAGTCGAATCTCAATCGTTCGACCGCTACGGTCCGGGTGGATGGAGAAGCAGAGACGAAACTCTCCAAGGAACTGTGGATTGTCAGAGAGCAGGATTGTTCAGGCACCCGAAACAATGTAACAAATTCTATGCTTGCAGATGGGACTGCACGAAACAGAGGTTCACGCTTCACGTGTTCAACTGCCCCGTACAATTAAGTTTCGATCCTAATCTAGGAGCTTGTAACTGGCCAAGTCAGGGCCCCGCATGTCAAGGGGATACGCTTCTCACGAATACACTTTGAGTTAGTTATTTAAAAGACCGTTCAATGAATCTCGACGTGCCATCGAAATTGTGATAAGATGTGATCACGAAATATCCTACGATCTTTATTTACTGTTTATCAGGAATAATTAAGTTGATGATTTGAGTCTCTCTTTTAATTCTATAGGCTTATTTATTTGTTTGATTGTTTTAATGTTATTTTATAGTTATTTATTATTCATGCTCTCGTAAAGCTTATGATCGCTAAGTATTTTGAAATTTCGGCATTACTGATTGAACATTAGTTACCAGTGTCTAGTTCATATAGCATGTAATGTTTGTAAAATAGTGAAGTCATATTTTTGTACGTTTATAAATCATTGCGCTGTAATGTAAATATATCATTTTATTCATATATTGTATTTCATTTCATGTCAAGATAACAATAAAAAAATATTAAATTGATTTAAATGTTCAATGTAACTGGCTTTTCAACTGTATCCAAAACATCCTTATATTTAGTTAATAGAGGCTCGACTTCTTCTTCAAGGAATTCGGTGACCTGTTCAGGAGCCCGTCCAATGAAAGTAGAGGCATCCAAAATTTTATCCAACTGTTGTATCACAGGCCCAAAGTAACTGTCATTCTTGACACGCTCAATCAAATCATTATCCTTTCCTTCTTGTTTGACTACTGCGCCTGCTTCATGCGATAAGACACGGATTTTTTCGTGGCATACTTGACGGTCACCTCCGGCTTGCACCATAGCCATTATGATATTTTCCGTAGCCATAAAAGGTAGCTCCTGTGCAATATGACGAGCAATAACTTTAGGATACACAACTAATCCTTGGCAAATATTGAGAAGAGTGATTAAAGTTGCATCAGCAGTCAAAAAGGCTTCGGCCAACGTAATGCGGCGATTGGCCGAATCATCCAGAGTTCGCTCAAGCCATTGCACGGCGTGGGTGTTGGCAGCGTTAGCGTGTAAAGTAATGAGATGACGAGCCAAAGCGCAGCAACGTTCGGAACGCATCGGGTTCCTCTTGTAAGGCATGGCACTAGATCCAATTTGCGACGCCTCAAACGGTTCCTCAATTTCTTTTCTAGAAGCTAAGATCCTTATATCCGAGCACATCTTATGAACCGTTGCCCCTAATCCAGATAGCGCAGAGATCACTTCAAGGTCAACCTTCCTCGAATATGTCTGCCCAGTGACGATGTAACGTTTGTCAAAACCAGCCAGCTCCGCTACTCTTTTGTCCAGAGCTCTTACTTTAGCACCGTCTCCTTTGAACAGTTGTAGGAACGAGGCTTGCGTTCCTGTAGTGCCTTTTACTCCTCGGAAGCGCAGATCGTCTCTTGCACGAGATAATGCTCGTTCGTCCATTAGTAAATCACTCAGCCATAAAGATGCGCGTTTGCCTACGGTTGTTAACTGGGCTGGTTGAAGATGAGTAAATCCAAGGATAGGCTGCGATCTGAAACATACGATAATTGATGGTTATCAATACAAATTATACAAATGCCCTACATGAATTCACTCCTTTAAATATAAAAGTCACATTGAGAATCAACAACGTCCAAGATGCATAAGTTAAAGACTAGAAATAATTCAAGGAATGAGTTCTTGATGTAATGAAATAGAATTAAGATGGTGACATAACTGTACATATATATTTATTATTGTGGTGGTCACGGGACCTTACTAGAAAAATATGAAGTACAATAAACTGACCGGTCGCCAAGCATTCCCATATAGAAGTATTTATATAATATTTTCGTCTGTTATTATTACCTCTAGCACGCAAGGATTTTAGATTTAGGATTTCGATTGAATAAAACAAAAAATATGAAGACTTACTTGTAATCATCAGCAAATTTGCCCAATCTGTTGATAATAGCAGCCAGTCTCGGCAAGAGCAGGTCCAATCCATGTCTCAACACTATCAGGTCGGTGTTGTCACCGACGTAGCAGGAGGTCGCCCCGAGGTGGATGATGGGAGCCGCCGTTGGACACCTCTCAGCCAGTGTATGCACATGCGCCATTACGTCATGGCGAACCTAAAATTAGAAAGAGAATCTATTGGGTACAACAGTATACACGTTAACATATAAGAAGAGAAAGTGGACATTTAAAAGATTATTTGTTGTAACAAATGATTAATCAATACAAAAAAATAAATCAATAGACACGAACAATTAATGTAAAGTAGAGTAACATGTAAGAAATTGCTAAAGAAAATAAATGTAAACAGAAAAAATTACGTAAAGTAGAGAGGTTGAAAGTAAGAAGATCTAACCAAGTTCTTATTAATCACCTATGAAAAAAAATACTAACAGATACGTTTTTTATATATACACATAAAAACATATCTGTTAGTATTTTTTTAAAAAAGCTAAAAGTAAAACAACTACCTAACAAAAGACTAAGTTAGTGCGCCTGATGTACCATTGAAACAATAACACTACGCTACACAATACTGTAAAAAAATGTATGTATAAAACAAGATCATAGTATAAAAAATCAAGGTCAAAGAAAGATTATCATATATAATATGAAAGTGGCAAACGAGCATGCAGTCCTCCTGAAGGTAAGTGGCCACTGCCGCTCATGAACATCTGGAATCAACACCGGAAGCCACAGATGTGTTGCTACCCTTGAGGTCTAATTTGGAACGCCTCGGATAAGTAATATTTTACCACGCTCTTCAAACCAGAAATTAGGCAGAAAGAGATGAATCCGGAGTCAAACTACAAAGAGTTTTACCACCACTTAATAACATAGATAAAGAATATAGGAGTTGACCATATCTTATAGTATTAAGACTAGTAAATACCTTCTTTTCATGATCCGCAGCGGACGCGAAGTCGATGTCATGAACAGCACCTTCCAACTCCGCAATCTGCTCGTCCTTAATGTCTAATCCGAGCTCCTGGAATAAAGAACAAATAAACATGATTAAGAGTTTAAACTTAAACTTCGACGCAAAATCAATTTTCGGCGCAACTACTAGATGGCGCTGTCCCCCTTTCTGAATCTCGCTGACGATTTTATTTTGTATCTTGTATAGGTTGTCAAGTTTGGTATATATGAAATCAGATAGTCGAATATAGGCTACAGTGATTACCACATCGATTTTTGAAAAAGCATAAGTCTTAATACAATTATGCTCCGAAATATTTTATTCTTTATTATTATCAAGCCTAACAACTGCAGTGTATGAAAGTGTATGAAAGCCTCGTTAACATAGCAATGCATTCCTAGTGGACTATTTTATCTTATTGTTACTTACGATGTAAGTCTTCCTTATTTTTGTTAAGATTTAATTAACATAGCAGTTCGTGTACTTTGGTGGGCGAATTACAATTCAAACTTGTTCAAAATAAATTAATTAATTTATGTTGAAGAGAAAAGCCAAAAGCAGAAAAACTTAAGAGGTAATCATATTTTGGATAAATATACAGCTTACAACATAAAAATAATCTTAAACCGATCGTAACGTAACGACATCTCTAGGTTACTTTCAAATCTTTAATCGCTATATCAACCCGCAGATGGCGTTGTTTACTTTATGTTAAAATACTTTTATCCTATTTAATGATAGATACTAGTAAATCTCAGTTACGTAGATCTTCAATATGGGTTTAGAAATCCGAAATTGATGTTATAGATGAACGCAATGATCTTTATGCGTTCGTTTAAGCATTAGCGAGCGTAAAATTCAGAAATGTAACCGTAAGTCCGTAACATTAGTCACAGATCCAATTCTATCATATTTATTTTATAGCAGGTATAATATAAAGTACCTACATTTGAATTATTGATCAATGCTACAATTTTCCAATGTTCGTTTCATACTCTAATTTTGAGTATTTTACGAACAATATATCTCTATGTACAAATTTATTAAAATATTGTTGATGCGACCAGTGGCGTACCGAGGGTCATTGGCGCCCGGGGCGGAGTCAAAATTTGCCGCCCTTTTTACGTCATATAAATAATAA
>DWND01000215.1:0-11655 GCA_018250195.1 Cecropterus albociliatus | reverse complement strand
ATGCGTTATAGCATTCACCACCGCCCTTCGTAAAAGGGTCGCCCTACTCCCCTATCTTCTGGGCTCGAAAAAATAAATAAATAAAAACAAAATTCTGCATAATCTGACCAGTAGTTTTTGTGTGAAAGAGCAAAACACATCCTCACAAACTTTCACATTTATGGTAAGATAGCCAAAATTCAAATACCAAACAGTTTTTAAGTTGCAAGTTATTAAAATATGTAAAGTTTGGACAACAAACAGTTTTCGATCAAAGATCCGTCAACACACTCATTCTTGTGTCGGTGACAGCGGCACCTAAGCGTTTTTTGTCGGTAAAAATGTTATAAAAAGCATTTACGATTCATTTTTGAAATACCGTTTATAACTGGTTACATATTAATACTTTGAAGTAAGAAATACTCCGGTGGGAATAACCAAAAGTAGCAAAGCCCAAAATGTGTTCAAAATACAATTCATACATGTAAAAGCTTGAATATAATAAACAATAATTTTAAATTATATGCTTAAATAGTTTGAAGTAACTGCATACATTATTTCACAACTTTGGAGACAATTAAGCCTATTTAGCTACTTACAGTAATTATTAAAAGTTTACTACTTTATGTTTAAATAAGTATTATTTCGAGGCTAATAAAGTTTATAAAGTGGACAGGGCCATAAGTAATAGATTTTTACACAAAATAGATCATTATCATAATTAGGAAGTATATCTCTACATACTACCATTGTAACAATCCAGTATAGAATGTTATAAGCCCTATACTAGTAATGTGAAGAAATAAGAGCCCAGGAATTAAATATGACAAGGGTTGCCATATAAGAAAAAGAACGACATATTATGTGAAAAACAAAACATAATTGTACGCAATTTTAATTGTGAATTTTTGCAAGTTTAAATACACGGCCCTAAAAGCATTTCCTTGCTTGGGCTTTCAATGCTAGATTAAAATATCGCCCGCTGCTGTCAATCAAATATGACCTTGAAATATTATTTTACTTATTCAAACTTGAGGATCATTTAATTCACTGGAGTAGATGTACTGTTATTGCTTTCTAGTTAATTTGATCAAGATCCTATTGTCTGAGAATTACCCTAGAAACAAAAAATAGTGCTTACAATTACCTACATGATTGTAACACATGATGTCACACAAAAAAACGTTAAGTGATAATTACTACGTACAAATAATCATTTTATATTACATTGGTTGTCTTTTGGTGATAGTTTGAATGTGAATTTCATGTTCACATTGAAAATATCATCAACAGGAAAATACAAATAATAATTATAGGTATTTGAGTGTATAATAAAATATTCGTATAATTCATACAGGTATGAGAATTGAATTTAAAGCAGTTATATCTAAATTTCTTAATACCATTAGTCTTAGATAAAAATATTTATATATTTGATCAATAATTACTAACAATCCGAAGGGGGACTAACTTTACTGGCACTTTACTTTGGAAATGGCTACGATTTATAAACATTTTGTATTGTAATCTTTTCTAAAAGTATTTCATTTGGTTAAAAATGTGTCAAGATCATGGTTTCACGGAGCCAAACTCGTATTTAAAAGCTTTACTTGGATTTCAAATAAAGTATGACACAGAATTAACCAAAAGTATGTAAACTTCAACAAAAAATAAGTAGTAGTGAGTAACAGTGTAAGTATTTATTGTATACATACAGTTGATATACATGTTTTCTTTATATATAAAATTTATTTTAAATCCTATTCTTAGCAATAAATAAGTCGTTATTTAGATAAGGATGTTTTGTGCAATAAAATTGAAAAGTGTATTCCATAGTCAGTAGGTCGACGTTTAAATAATTACGATTCATTATTCTGTACCTTCTCCTTTTTTTTTCTCATCATCCTTAAACAGTAGCGGAGTCATTCCAAGGAAGCACCCTAGGGTGATTCCGAGCACTCGGCCCTGAAACAATATAAGTATACTGGTTTAATGGCTATCTTAAGAACAACATTTGTTGGGTTAAGTAAGTGTTCAGTGTTCGCCATGGTCACCTGTAAGCAACTTTATATAGAATAGTTGTTCTATCTGAAGTCGATCACAGATGCGTTGCTACTTCCGAGGACTAAGGTGATCGCCTCAAATAAAAGTGACCCTTCTACCGCAACGCAAGAATTGCTTCGCACTAGAAATAGGTGCGGCGGTGGTATCTCCCTGGTCGATATATACTGGTTCTACCACCTGGTGAATTGTGGAACTCGGGTACCAGCTGTGTAATTGACTTACGTCAATGCAGTGATAGAATAAAGTGCATATAGCGCTGTGGAAACATGAAGACACATCGCTTTTCAAACGAGGGCCCGAAGTTCAAATTCTGGGCTAATATCTGTGATTTTTCAGCCCTTTTCAATTAACGGTAAAAGCAAAACTTCGGAACCTACACGCCTATATTCTCTAAAAAATGCCCCAACTGTTGCTAAGTCTATCAATTCACACATATATAACACGGTAGACTATGGCCCCAAACACCTCTCGCTTAGAAATGAGGCCCGGAACTATCAATGGGATAAAAATAATAGGGTAAATGTGGCACGGACCATGTTCGCGAAGCGGCGGCTGACGGGCATGTCGAGCTGCACGGGCGACAGCGCGGGCGCGCCCAGCCCCAGCAGCGCGGCGGCGCGCTCCACGTAGTACGACGAGCCGATGCCGATGACGTCGCTGAACGTGTTGCCCAGCGCCGCCGCCGCCATCGTCGACAGCGTGATGTACGCGCTCATGCTGCTCTCTATGCTGTCGCCCTGTGGACCACGTCACGCATGGATCGCGTCAGTATAACTTCACTGATACTTGGACTCGAGTCTTATTTTTAATTCTTGTTAATATTTACTGCAACAATTTTCTTATATGGAAAAAATACAAGTTTACAACTTTATTGACAGTACATTTAGTTTTCATTCTTTTTATTTGCATATAATGGTTACGTAATATATACAAATTAACATTACAGTCAATTTCTTCAATTTAGCTACAACTAACTAAATTTATATGTTATTTTGTAAAAAAGCAATACATTCATAAAAGTATTGTCTGTCTGTACTAGCTTTTACTATATTTCAAAAACCTTTTATACAATAGTACTTTACAGGGAGTATCGTATAGGCAACTATTTGAACAAAAAATATTGATGTGCCTCCGAAAAACATACAGCATTGTTATGAAAAAGCTGTGTGTACTTAATGTAATTTATGGCTAGAACAATTGACATAGGCACATTTTTAGTCTCATTTTCTACCACTTGATGTCGTCAACAAGTATAAGCGGGAGCCGATGCCATTTTCAACGCTCATGACGTTGTGTACTTTCGAGTACTTTTGATGTACTTGCGAGCAGACGTACGAGCTTGGAAAAAAATCAAATTATGTTATTCATATTACATATTATATTACATTTGACAAAGTATAAATCATTTACGGACAGTATTTTAATGATAAATTATATTATACTGTACCTCATCGCACTTATATGCGTAAGAAAAAATATTTTTTCGCTATTTCTAAATGTCGCACTAATACTGGTAAACGCTCACCGTAATGCGTAGCTATAAACATAAATTTAAACATTTGGATTTGACGAATACTCGTCCTAGCTTATTTAAAAAACAAGTATTACTGACTACTGCATTAAGTATAATGTATTCCTCCACTTTCAATAACGATGTAAAGATAACCGGATAGACGGTTATTTTTACATCACGTTTTCGATTATTTGGTCTTCGGTTTATGTAATATTAAAGACAATGACTAAATGTGCTGCCTGAACAAAGGTAAAGTCTATCTAGCTCCTACAGAACAAGTCGTAGCTATATTTACCAACGCGTTGCTGTACCAAAGGGAGTTGTCGCAAGCAGGACTGCAAAAAATCGTGGATTGGGCTCACAATAAACCAACAGATTTGAACCCAAACAACATGTTTAATAAAATTACTGAAATTTTCAGTAAAATATGCAGTCCACCTAAAGGTAAGTGATTATTGCCGCCCATGGATATCTGTGAGTTACATCATATAGAACAGGTTCTATCTGTGCTCGATCACAAACGCATTGCTACTCCCGAGGGCTAAGATGGTCGCCTCATATATAAGTGAGCCAGCAACCACACCTTTCCACCGAAACGCAACTGCTTCACGCTAGAAATAGGTGATTCGGTAGTACATCCCCGGTCGAACTTCATTGGTTCTACCACCTGCGACCCGCGTGGCCGAGCGGTTACTATACCAGTCTAACGCGCAGTGGGTCCCGGGTTCGACTCCCGGCCAGACAGAAATATGAATGACGAGTTTAGATTTCTGTTCTGGGTCTGGGTGTTTGTGTATTTGTCTTGTGTGTCCATGGTACCCACGACACAAGAGAAAATCCTAGTGTGGGGCTATGAGTGTAGAAAGCGTCTTTTTCTTTTTTTTACCTGTTAGTAGATATAACAACATCACAGCCAACTCCGCAAGTAGAGACATTAACCCAGAAAATTTGGGAAATTGGGGTGAAGTGGTGTAATAAGTGTGTGTGTGTGGTGGTGTGTAAGTGGCGCACACAGGAAAGAGTTATTGAGGAACAGCTGGCCATTCCACTGTTGCGACATACTTACCCGCGATCAAGCGACGGCTTACATGGTGCTCAGAATCTAGGATGAACTCTAAATACTCACAGCCCGCCGACGTTGCAAGTTTTTAAGTTTATCTCTTTCTAAAGAAGAATTTATCTCATAGTACTATACTAGTACATAAGTCGCCTGTTTTCACTTTCTGTGGCTCTCACGTAGAAAATTCCACAATTCCTAGTTTTATAATTAAACATGCTTTCAAAGCAAATGTATTCGCAAAGCTCATAGTCTTCACCAGACAGTACTTCCTGGAATGCTGTATGTTTTCCTTCTCGGCACATAATATCGCTTTTATTGTTATGTAAAACCGTTCTATTGATATTCTACATAAAAATTACCAATTTACATTACAA
This sequence comes from Cecropterus albociliatus, assembly GCA_018250195.1. Taxonomy (NCBI): domain Eukaryota; kingdom Metazoa; phylum Arthropoda; class Insecta; order Lepidoptera; family Hesperiidae; genus Cecropterus; species Cecropterus albociliatus. The sequence continues at coordinate 6,665 of DWND01000215.1, read as the reverse complement.
TTCTTTATGATGCAGTTACTTTATGACATACATATTATAAACATTCCCTATTATCCTCAAAGTAGGAATACCATTCCATTAAATAAAAATAAATATATGAAACACACATATGGTTAACTATACATGAAACTACATGTTATTTTATTGTAATGATCCTTATATATACCATACTTGATGTATTGTTTTAAGCTGTTTCATATAAACATGTACATATTTTATATTAGTCTGGCCCATAGCATCAATGTACCTGCTAGTGTATCAGAGCAATGGCAATTGCAGTGTCATAATCAAACTAAATATTTAACAATCTTTTATTTTTAAACTTATTTCGAAAAATAAAGGGTTTATCATATGTAATCACATCATCGGTAATGACATTACTTTGTTAACATTTAAGGCACCTAATTATGAATGGCAGGTAATACTTTACTTTGATATGTATTGTTCTTTGTAACTGCCTTATGAAGAAGGTGGTTCTGTATATTTTGTTGCTTTTTTTTCTATAAAGCTGGATTTGTATACTCACTGCTATGATCATGATGAAGTTGTCTAAAAACCCAAAGCCAATGAAGGGTATTGAATTTGCTAGTGATACTGAAAACAAAAAAAATACAATGTAACATCAATATTTCATGCAATGGTTTCCATATAGAATCTCATTAAATTAAAAAAGTGACAGTATAAATAAAATGGTTACTAATAACATTTCAATGTAAGAGTTTTTTTATACTTACAGTGAAACAATTCCTTAGTGGTAGGCTTTGGCACTGTTGCAGCTGAAAAGATAAATTAAAATTAACCTTTGACTAATTCATATTATTATACATACTTTAGTTCAAAGGTTAAAAATTAAAATTATTTCTACATTTTAGTATGTTATTTTGAATGAATGAAAGCTACCATTACACATATTCATATATGTGTATATTTTGTGAGAATGTGTTTAACTCATTCTATTTCTATAATAATTTAATCCCTACTTATCACACAATTTCAAGATCAAACAAAGACCCACTTGGCACTATTGTTTGATAAAGACTCTTCATAAATGAAAATAAATTTTCCTTAAGAAGTGTATTACTTATACATGCCATTCTTAACCTCATACTGTTACATATGATTGTTTCATATTGATTCCTCAATGTTATTTTTTGGCCAAGATGGTATGATTAGGCTACACAATGTATGAACTGGACAAGAATTTAACAAGTGCCTTTGCAGCATACATAGTATGAAATCTAGTTCCTAGAATTTGTTTGTAATTTGTAGGAAATTTTTGATAAATTTTACTATGTACATTTACTAAATAGGCTCAGCATTGTATACATCCTCTAGGTATTACATACAATTCCATAAATTGGAAAATGAGCTTGCATTTTCATCTGTAATCAACCCCAGACATGGTTACATATCTTACCTGAGGTTGGCCACATATGCAGTAATACACATCAGGTCCAGGCAGTATACAGCAGAATACAACAGCTCACAGAAATTTATCATGTATAAAAAATATTAGTAAATAATTACAAAACAGCATTACTTACAGGTTAGCATATTGTGAAACAGACATGAAAAATAAATAATTACATAAATTTAACACCACATATGAGTTAGCATTTTATTATTATTATATCTTTACCATAATTACAATGATTATTACTATGACCTTAGTAAGTTTGTATTGGTATTTGTACTGGCTATAGCCAAAATACGAAAGATTAAACCAGTTATGAATGCAAAACTTACCATACTTTTTCTTGAGCCAATCTTCTGGTACCGGGCAGTATGTGCCGGTGGGGTCCACATCGCCGAGCGTGGGCACTTTGCTTGGCCTCCCTAGTTTAGTCCGCCATCTCTGACCAGCCAATTTATCTACAAGTCAAAATAATTTTAAATTATGTAAAACGTTACGGACATATCAAAAGTGAAGTTAAACCTTTGCATATTTGTGTTACTAGGTGTAGAGCTTAAATATTAATAAATATAACATGTCTATAGAATAAGTGCCAAGATGTCATAATTTGCTGAATGTAAAATAATGACGTTTCTACAGTACACAATTTTAATAGATTTATTACCTTCAAATTCTTCCTTGATTCTATTTGATTCATACTCCTGTAAAGCAGCAAATAGCACTTTTCTCTCTTCATCATTTAAATGCAGAACGAGTTCAGTAGCATGTAGCTTTGTCAGCGGCCCCGATAACTGTGTGGGTTCTTCAAAATCCTTCGAAGTTGGTCCCAAACCCAGGTGGCGAATATTTATCGCCGCAGGAATGAATCTCGATACCTTTGAACATCCCACTGTGGCACTGTGTCGTACATGAAAGTTCGAAGGTTTGTGACAACACGCACTCGAATTAACTAAACGGTTACAACTTAATCTAGCTATCGCTCGCACAGACTTCATAATTCACAAAAATGTTTGATTTAGAAGAAGTAAACAAAAGTAAGGATTTCTCGTGAACTGAAATCATCGAGCTGATGTGATATGTACGTTTCGTTTCTCGTAAACTACAACCCAAATGTCAAATTACTATGCATTTGTGCAACGAAATTCAAAAAGTTCTTTAGTTGTAACGTGACGACATTGCAAATAAATAAAAATGTATTAAGGCGATAATATGGATTCTTCTCGATAATGTTACAGTTTTTTTTATTCCGGACAAAAAAGTATGCAAAACCAGAAAGAAATAGATTTTTTCAATAATGTGAAGTCTTCGATCAAATATGTACATATTTGATCGAAGTGTAAAGTACATTCTTGCAAGACTGTGTAGATTGATTCATAAAAATCTATGTAGATGTGATACGTGTGTTTTGTTAACTCCTTTGTTTTTGTTTTGTTTATAAGTTTGACTTATTTTAAAATATTTCCATAAAGTGAATCACGAAAATAAATTTCGTGCCAACTGCGAATATTCGATCAAACGTCAAAGTCAACAAGGATTATGTCACACTTTCTGTTAAATGTCAAATTTGGTAAAAGAAAACAGAGCAAAGTCCCAAAAAATAATTTTGCCGTATATGGGTAATGTAATCTTTTTATAGTGATTACTAGCGATATACCGATATCACCGGCGGAGTTTGGTTATCGTTTTGATGAGCTCTAATTCTCGTGTCAGTGAAGTGTGAGAGTGCGCTGCAGCGAATCATTTAAGTTGAACGACCATGCACAATGTTGGAAGGTTTAGTAGCATGGGTCCTCAACAACTACTTAGGAAAATATGTAGAGAACCTCAACACGGACCAGCTGAGTGTCGCTCTGTTGTCAGGTGAGATCATTTAAATCTTAGTGATGAAACTAAGTGAAAGATTTGGTGTAGCATTAAGTTTTATTCATCATAAAATTTGTACTGAGATTAATAATTACATACATCCGTTGAAGGAATGAGTTGGGAAGATATATTTCCATTAATACAATAGAAGTTGTACTTTATTTAATTTTAAACCAGATTTAAGTTTAGTTTTGTTTCAAGATGTTTTTAACTATTTACATTTACTGTTACATGTAGTTGTTTACATGCAACATTGAGGTATCCAGTTTCATATTTATCTAACATCTTTTTTGCTGGAGGTAACCAAATTGGATTTATTATGTATATGTACTGTATTTTAAAAGTAATAAACTTCCCATAATTTTACTTCATTCAAACTTTATCTGTAAGATATTTTAAAGATGTAAAAATTTAGGTAAAGTGGAGTTGGAAAACTTGCCGCTAAAGAAAGATGCTCTCCGACATTTGGGGTTGCCCGTGGAGATCAAAGCAGGCTTCATTGGGAAAGTCCAGCTGCATGTCCCAGTGCGGCAAATTCGATCTGCACCCTGGCTTATTGCGATTGAGAAACTGTACCTCGTGGCAGCACCAGTTAATCTTGATGAGGTGAGTGGTAATATTGATGCACTCTACAGGTCATCCATCCATTTAAAACTACAATATTTTTGTGGTTTTTGTCAGATTTTGGTAAACACTCAAAACCTACTACTGAATCATGAAGAGGAATTTAATGAGATTGCATAGACACATAGAGAAGGAAATGGAAATTATATTATTACAGCAAGTAGAAACAAAAATAAAAAATGTACTTATAGAATTTGGCTAGTGATAACCTAATATTAATTACACCTTATTAGCTGCAAAATTTCAAAAAGATGGTTTTTTCATATGATTGAAGTATCATTTGAGCATGCAATACACCTGATGGTAAGTGGGTGCTGGCACTCATGGATATTTGCAAGCATGCAATCCACCTTATAGTAAGTGGTCTCTGCCATTCATGGATGTTTGCAAACAACTTTATATAGCACTGGAATTCTATCTGAAATCAATCACATATGTGTTGCTTCTCGCAAGGACTAAGATGTTCGCCTCATATATAAGTGAGGTGGCAACCACATCCTTTCACTGAAATTCAAGAACTGCTTCTTGCCAGAATTAGATGTGGTGATGGAATGTCTGGTTTAGTAAAATTAACAAGTGAAATGGTTAGTATATTGTGTTTAAAACTGGTCTGAGATGAGATTGATAAAGAAATGCAAGAATAAATTAATATTGATAACATGATGGATGTTGATCGAGATAAAATATGTGAGATTTGTCTGGAAAAACTGTGCTATACAGTAATATTTTTTGTACTTGTTTAACCTATGCAATACTAGAGCAGACATGTTGAATAAAATAAAGCTTGTTTGCCATCTAGGTCTTTAACAATTTTGTAATTGTACATTATGATCTTTAGATAATATTGTCTAATAGTTGTAATAATATAGTAATGGGTTTATTTATATTCAAGACAGATACTTCATTAAAAAAAACCCTTGGAATGTAAAGTAAAATATATTTTTTTAAGTGGGACAGTGCAGTGGAGGCGTCGTACGCGCATGAACGTAAAGTGGCGATCCTCGACGCGCTCGAGGCGCAGTGGCGTGCGGAGCACGAGGCCAGCGACGCGGGCTATTATGCTGCCTCCTACTCTTCTTGGCTCAGTTATGGAACTGGCCTGCTTGCCAATATCGTGGAGAACCTTCAGGTAATATTTGTGTAATTCGATTACATATTTCGGTGTTGGATCACTTGTAGAACAATTGGTTTTCTTTTGCATAATATGTATATAAAATTCTTTTAGTTAAAACTGAAAGATGTGCACCTACGCTATGAAGACGCACTGACATGTGCACCGCACGCTTTTGCGTGTGGGCTAGCCGTGGAGTCCCTCGCGGCCGAGTCATGTGACTCGGCGTGGCGGAGGGGATTCACGCCGCTGACAGAACCCTGCTCTTTTAAGTTGCTAGAACTGCAGCATCTCGCCGTGTATTGGGACCCAATGCAAGTCCCCGCCGGCATGATGGCCGACTGCACTGTCGCCGAACTTACTGTGAGTACTTTTTGTGGTTTTTGTTCTTTGACAAGTGCTCTGTATTAAATACGGACTGTGATTAAAATTATAATGATACTGTTTGTAGTTCCATATTTAGCTACAACTATATAAAAAACAAGTGATAGTAGCCTTCAGTAAATTTTAGTCAAATAACCATGTACAGGAGCGAATGGGCGCAACCTGGGAGAGCGCTCACAAGTTCGTGGTGTCGCCCACCGGCGCCAGCGCTCGCGTGCGGCGCGAGCGCTGCGAGCAGCCGCTGCGCGACCGCGCGCGCCCGCGCCTCGCCTGCCACCTCACGCTGTCCGCCGTGTCGCTCAGACTCACTCAGGTAACGTGTTTGAAATATTTTACTCTCGATTGAACTATTGTGGCTCAACTAGCGATCAACGCCATTTATATGAGTTTGACATCGTTCGGCTTGTGGAGATATGATTGTATCGTGAGTGTGTTCGTGTAATATTGTACAGCGTCAGTACAGCGAGATGGCGGGGTGCTCGCGTGGGCTGGAGCGCGTGGCGCGGCTGCGGGACGTGCGCGCGCTGCGGCCGGACGCGCCGCTGCGCGGGCACGCGCGCGCCTGGTGGCGGTACGCGCTGCGGGCGCACGCGCCGCACCACCGCTGTGAGTACACGATATATTAATTACTCTTTCGCTGTTAACTCGTATCACGTTTTTTCCTACACATATTATAATACACTGTTGATTTTATGTACGATTTAAATAAGTCTCTTTTTTATCTGCAATTGAAATCCTTTATAATTCTCTTCACACGTTTCTCGCAGGGCTAGATCCTAAACCGACTTGGGAGTCGTGCTTGGAACAGGCGCGTAAGACGCTGCAATATGTGGAAATTTGCTTAATTATACTAAGTAACCCAGCCGGCACCTTACCACCGGACAAAAAGGCAGTGAAAGACGAGTACGAGTGGGCAATGCCACTGAATGTTTTAAAGCCACTTAGAGAGGTAAATAATGTATAATGTGTGTGATTGGTTATTTTTGTAACTTGCCGGCATCTGGTCATTCATATCTTAAACATTGTGTCAAGGTAGTGAAACGTTTATGATTCAACTATGCAGACACTATCGCCACACAATTTCTAGTGTGAAAGGGTTTTTTCCTTTCATTGAAAGGATGTAGCTGTCGGCTCACTTTCATATGACGCGACCATCTTACACCTAAATAGTAACACTGTATTGCACGTAAGGAATACATACATTTAGCGTACATTTAATCTCTGTTCTGTATGAGATTGCTTACAGGTAGATGCCTATGGACTGTCTTT
>DWND01000214.1:0-11656 GCA_018250195.1 Cecropterus albociliatus | reverse complement strand
AAGACGTTACTCTGTCCAAATGTATTCTGAAAGTTATAAAAGTGTAATAAAGTGAATGTATATAAGTGTGGTATATATTCGAATCCTGTAAAAAGTGTTATTTACTTTTGGCCACCCAACCTACTTCTGGAACACACTTCATCAGTATCAGTAACCACAACAGAAGGACTAAGACGAACGCTTAGTGTCACTCTAAACATTAGTTTTCACAACTTTCAAACTTTCACTACGCTACTGAGCGCAATGTAATCACTTTGACTTTCATAGGAAAAAACGGATTAATGTCAACTTCATTATAATAAAATGGTAATCTATCAAAATAAATAAGATAGAAGTTATCTTTCGTTTTAAAATAAATGACATTTACAATGCTGTTACGACTATTTCCACAGCACCAAAACCATGAAGTTTTTTAAATCTCATTTGTGTACTTCTGCATTATTATAGTACTGGAGTTTCGCTACGAGACATAAAAATAGTCGCCATCCTCAAATATTGCACAATATATCGAAATCAAAAGTAGCTTATTAGTTGACTAGGTAAACAAGCTACACCCATGCAAAGTTTCATGTAAATCATGGGTTGTTGCGTCCCTGTGGTGCTTGCGTGATTGTAACAAACAGACGCACACCATCTCATTTTATATATAAGTATAAATTATATGCTTATCAGGGCACACAGAGATGTTGATTTCAGTTTTACTATGCGGAACGAATTATTGAACGAATTTTATTGAACGAATACAATTTTTGTCACGAGGGGGAAACCTTCAAAAGTTAAATGGCGTCGGGCCATGGGAGCAACGCCGGGTTATATGGGATTTTTACCGCACTAAAACCCCCCTGGTGGCCGTCCTCAGCGCTGTGTGGAGGACTTCGGGATCTCCAACGGAACACAACCGCAGTCCTCCAAGCGCGATGCCCCTTTGGGGCTCTTTCCCGGTGACCATTTACGCTCACCGTCTGTCTTCAGGTGTTTACGACGGCATACGATCACACGTGCCGTCGTCCCTCCCGAGGTCGGCTGGCTGGGCGGCTCGAGCTCTTACCTTTAGTCCTTACTTTTAGTCGCCTCTTACGACAGGCAGGGGATACCGTAGCCCTATTCTAGTCCCGGAACTACAGGGACAAAGAAAAAAAAAAGGCCACCTGCGATGCGAATATATGCAACACCAAATTGAAGAGCGTAACGAGTGGCTTTAAGGCCTTTTTTATCGATGACGACTCGCGTGATGAGAGGCCATCATATATGTCTCATACACGCAGTAGGTTCCGGAGTCTCAAGCCAGTCAGATCTGAATGATGATTTTAATTGTGTTCCAAGCCTGGGCATTTGTCAATTCGGCTTGTAGGTGTACCATCACACAGACAATAATCTAAAGGACATAGGTGTACGAAGCGTTATCATTAGCTCCTCGGATCCTTTTCTTTTCTCGGAAAGGTATCCGACGCCGTGTGAGCGACGCCGGGTTATGTGGGACTTTTACCGCACTAACCCAGGTGGGCGTCCCCAGCGCTGTGTGGAGGATTACGGAACCTCCAATGGAACGCAATCCTAGCGCAATACGGTATCTACGTTTCAAGCATCTTTAAATTCTCACATCTCAAAGTTCAAGACCCCATACAAAAGAGATTCGACCATAAATCGGGTAAATAAAATAAACATTCTAGTTCATGCTAAAGTTAGATTTCCGATCAAAACAAAGATATTAATTATATCAAGATACGACGCATTCAAAGGCGTATGTTTTCGGTGTCATTGGCTTCGGGGAACACGTTTTTTGCCTCAAGTGGACATAACAAACCGCGAAACAAATATCGTAATAAACACGGTGACATATTTGATAAATATAGATCTGAATAAGCGTGTTATCGATGATAACAATATAAATAAAAATAGGAACTGTAATGATGTTCTGTACAAATCTTATCAAATGTGTTTATTTGCTGTGTTGTAATTACATGTGTATTTCAGTTTTCATGTATATTAGTTAGTGGCTTATTCCCGCGGCTCTGCAGGCATCGCTCGTGTTTGCCAATGCCATGATTGGATGTACTATGTATTAAAAACCTTTTTAATATTTTTTTATGAGACTGAAACAGAAACGAGCATGCAGTCCACCTGATGGTAAGTGGTTACTACCGCACATGGACATCTGTAAGCAACTTCGTATAGAACAGGGGTTCTATCTGAAGTTGATCACAGATGCGTTGCCACTCCCAGACTCAGATGGACGCCTCATATATAAAGTGAGCCGGCAACCACACCCTTCCACCGAAACGCAAGAACTGCTTCACGCTAGAAATAGGTGTGGCGGTGGTACTTCCCCGGTCGAACTACAGTGGTTATACCACATGCAGTCCACCTGTAATTAGTGGCCACTGTCACTCATGGTCGTCTCTAATCAACCACAAGCAAGATCAAAGGTTACCTGAGGTCGGCCAAAAATGCGTTGCTACCATTGTGAACTAAGTTGAAACGCGTTCGAGGAGTGTATCTCCTTTACCAATACAAATTGGTGTGGTGGTTACTCCGGAGTCGAGCCACAGAAGATTCTACAACTTTAAACATAATATGATAGATGCTAAATATAAAAATTGTAATGCTATATTAAATGATATGCAGTAACACAGATTAATTTTATATAATATCATGATCATGCTATAACTAGTGTGTTTAATGAATGGGATTTAGTAAGGGCTGAGCAACCTGCAAGTAACGTTCCGACCGACGTTATCTAACCGCCAAAATACTCGCATCTGATTAATTCAACAGGACAAAACAAAATAAAAATAATAACAAGTGTCGTTAACCACACTCCGAGCTGGCTTGTGTTACAGAAATGTGTAAGAAGAAAATATTCTGGAAGTTTCTCCAATAAACAAAGGCGAGGCACTTTGCGATAGCGGCAAAAACGCGTTCGGGCCACATCGGCGCACATTTTATACAAACGATGACATAAATACTCATTTGCAAGAACAATATCCGATATTGAGTGAGGCCTGTCTCGCGAGAAACGAACGGTACACTTCTGGCCGGGGGAACGAACAACGCAAATGGTTCGTTATTTACGTGTGTGTAATGTATTTGTTCTATTTCACTTTGTTTCGTTTTGTCCGTAATGTAATTTAGATAAAATAATCAGTTTTTTCTGGAAGTAGAGATGTGAGCGTTGCAAATATACACGTTGTATTATTCTTGAGTATACGGACTTATATTATTATTTGTTGTTATTAACGTAACGTTTAGAGAACTCTACCAACATAGTTCAAATGCATCTACATATTTATGATTTGTAGATGAGTATTTTAAATAATTGAGTCACAAGTTATAGGTACTTTTTTTTACAATGATAACTACCTGTCTTTGTAGAAAAAAAGAAAGTTCTCTACATTACAGGGCTGTGATTTCATCCAGAACTAAGACTCAAATCTTCCCTTCTCTATAAAATTTCGCTTTAGATCATTCATATCACGGGATATACAAAATTATTAATTAAACATAAGCTTATGTAACGTTTTAGAGGTCTTACGGTAGGTTGGTCAGTCAGTCATAAGCAAGGTAGCATCGCCCCAAGGTTAAATCACAATAAGAACTATCAAATATAATAAATTCATTGCAATTATTCTAATAGTAATTGTTCATACTTAGATATGTAGTGTATGTTAGCAAAATCTATATATTCTAATATATAGATTTTGCTCAAAAACTTTAAGTTAATATCTGTATTAATCATTTTTAAAAATCATCAAGGAGAAAATACCACTTAAAATACCCTAAATTATTTCAAAATAAAATCCTATTCGGGTTCTATGTTGTTATAATATACAATTCACTTTTTATCGACGCAAACCTTTAACCTACAAAATTATAATTAGACCAACTGCCGCCGAATAAGATTAGGCAATAAAACCGTGACAATCATCTAGAGGCAACCTTGTAAAAGCCTTATAATAATGGAACACCGCCCTGACGTCTGCGGGTAAGGCTTAAGCTCAAAAGCTCAGCCTCTAAAGCTCGTATTGCCGCAAGGAACAGCGTGAGAAAATAGCCGACGGCGCAACAGTGACTCGATTTTGTATGATATATGGCCCTAAACGTGCCATTTAGCGCTTACGCATCAATTCTTAAGTATAGTGGAGCGAATTAGAAAAAAATGTAAACACAACATTGTACGAATTCAATAATTAGATTAAGTTTGTAATGAGGGGGTTGGTGGCGACGGCGAGACGCGAGCCCGACGCCGCCCTATGGCGCCTCGGGCGGGCCCTTTCTGACCCTATTTGTTTTAATTACCAGCCAATGATCTTTAGGACAAACCGATCTTTTGTACTAGCCGAAAATTGACCCTAATTGGCACGGCATCAAGCAGAAACTCGAGGGTGGGAGGGGCGTGAAGCGTTTCATTAGCGGCTCTTTGAATTTTTTCATGTATAGGATTGCATCAACACTGTATGTATGTACAACTGGAAAATAATAAAAAAAATCCAACCGAATTGATAACCTCCTTCTTTTTGAAGTCGGTTAAAAAAGATCAGCTGTATTTATTATAAATCATGTAAATGGGAAAAAAAAAAAAAAAAACATTTTAAAACTTAAATACAATTAATTATTTAAAGGTCAAAGAAATAAATACTTTTTAAAACATACGATATCATTTACGAATTTTCTTACAGATCAGAACATACAGTGAAACAACAAACAAACAAGCCATGCTTTCAGCAAAACATGTATCTATGACTTTTATTGTATGACTCATCCTCTCTGAGTGAACCCAAAAATTTGTATAAATTATATACAGCATCCTCTATAACCGTCAACATAATTTAAATTCGTGATAATTTAAAAGTAATTACCTGGCTTTCCTCCTGGAATTTATATTGAGATCAAGAATTCTGAGCATTTGTCGTATTACCATAATAATGTAAGCGCCCTATGTTTATACTGATGAATTTTAAATCTTCAACCAGACGGTATTATTAGTTCATTGTTCGTATGAAATCCTTACTGACCTCAGGAATTCCAGCCATTTATTCCCAATATTACAGAGAACCCGATCGATTACCAAATAATCTCGTAAACGCTTGTAATCACCTCTGCGGCTTAACATCGATTACTTCGAACGTCGTTATTACGTGAGCCCGGAGTCAAAATGCTTCATGTTTGAAGGAATGTTACACAGTGCATCGAGACTTAGATCTTTAACACGAAATAAATTTGTCTATAAAAATAACAAAAAATAGACTTGAATGTCACCGAGAAAAAAAAATATATACGTTGGTTTCTTACATACACAGTACATGGTGCATAGTCCCGAAGTCTGAACTGAACCGAATCTGAAGTCTGTTCGCAATTCACAATGTACCTAGTGATGAGTATTTATATAAAATTACTTATTTAAAAAAATATCAAGTTATTAGGATTACAATTTCTTTTCAGCTTCAAAAAATGTTTTTTTTCTATGCATAGACATTAAGTAAACTAAACCACGCAAGAAAAGAAAGCTCTAAACACAATGCAGTACACGGACACTACGTTTCACTTATCCAAAAAAATCGATCCACTTGATTATGGTCAAAATCCCACGGTCGTAAAAGTCGAAGGTGAGAACCCAGATCTCTAGCCTCAAGCAAACAGTAGATCCCCTTCAGCAGCCTTAGCGTCTGTGCATGATCGTACACATTAGAACCTCCAGTTAATTACGAAGCCACAGCCAAATTTAAAAATCATGAAACACATGTACATACTGAGGATCGTAAAACTCTTGGTAATGGAATGTGTGTTACGTATACGATAGTTTTGACGAAGTGGCGTTAGTCTGTACGTGTAGGAGTGGTGCAAGAGGTCGCACGCAATCCAAGCATTCAGAGCACGTGGGAAAGACAGAGCTGAGGCGGGTAGCCCTCAGGCAAGCCGCCACGGTTGACGATCGCCACGATAAATATATCCGACATTAGTGCGAGCACAGAGCAGGTATCGGCGAGTAAATTTGGATTTATGTGCGACCATCATGCGCGCCGCTCGCAAATTGTTTTTACAGTTTGAACCGGCGATTTCGATCGCAATTTATCACGACACGCATTTACACTTTAGCGTCGGATGAATCGTGTGTGATTTTCTATAAGCCCTATTATTTCGCAGTTAAATTGATGTAACGAGATTTTTGCAAATTTATACGACTTGCGAAATCATTTACTATCATAATAGGTGAACATAAGTTGCTTTTAAGATGGTTTGTGTTTGTTACTTTTTAATATATGCTGTAAAAAAGCACATTGTTTTTCAATTAATTATTAATTCTTTATAAAATATAGTCAGAAATAAACGCTGCCTCATATATCTATATTACACTTTTCCTATCTCTGTTTCCGTGAGTGCTCTGTATACTTTCCAAAATGTTCCATCTAAGAAGAGGACAGCCGGAGGGCGAATTCTTCAAAAAACTCGGTCCGCGGGGTCAAATGTCGAACAATTTATTGCCTCCAGTAAGGCTCAACCGTTTGGCTTTCGGCGTTCTTTGGGAATATCTGCAAACCTCTAATTAGGAGGATTATGAAAATATTCACACAGGTGCGGGGCACATCCTTAATAAGCATCTTCGCTTGAGGCAAGTCGTGCAGGACCTTCGGTTAATGTTTTGGGTGTTACTGTTGCAGGTGATTTTTGGGATTTCCTCTTTTTTGGGTTGATGGTAATCTAGGATCAGTTTCCGATGATTATTTTGTTTTTACTGTTGGTTTAATATTTGATGTTCTGAGGGCAAATATCGACCAGATTCAAATTTTAAACGACGCAGTTTTATTTCAAATGCATAAAATGAGCAAACTTAACGAAATATGACAAATGAGACACAATACTATGGTAGAATACGAATGATAGATTATTAAAACGTGTAGTGTTGATAGCCAAAAATGCAAATGACAAAAATAAATCGTCTTCAAATTTAAAACGTTCTTCTGTAGAGGTCTGACAATTAATTGTCAACTTGACATACATAAGCATGCAGCTAAATTACGTAGCACCTGTGAAAAGGCAGTGCATATCCTTCGCGTGACCAAGATTCATTATGAAAATATTTCTTCTATGCGAAGGATTCATAAGAAGGATCTTTATCTCCTTATCGCGGGCTCCTAGCACGTGCCTTGGACATTAAAATTTTATCTCCGACAGAAATTACTTTAAACGGTAGTTAAGACCACCTATGTGCATAATCTTGACAATTTATCTAGTTGCATAGTACTCACACACATGACGCTGTATTAAATTTACTATGCGTTACTTTATGAGCTATTTAATTTGAAATTCGTGACACATTTACTTCAATATCTTGTAGAATAGAATTATGGCTGAATATTTCAAACACAGATTAATATTAAAAAATACTGTAAGTTTATAGTCGTTGTTATTCCAATATTTTTTGTCCTTAGAAGTACCAACGATTCTGTATTTGACTGCAGGTAGAACTATTGTCCTATATTGAATTGGTTACAGATGGGCTGCGGAACTGCATGTTCATTTGATTTCCCATTTTTTTATTGTAAAATAAAAAAATACCGATTCCATATGGTTGACATTAGAATTCTTCATGATTCATAATGAATACTGGTGAAGAGAGAGAGGTTAAATACAGGGTCGAGAACACAGCCCAAAACGAGCACAAAAATCTAAATACATTGACTATCTAAAAGCACGGTAGTGCTTTGCCAAATTCATTTAAATCTGACCGTGGATCTAACTCAATGTATTGACAACGATGTCATGCGAGTATCACAATTGTTAACTTGCCAAGTAGCGCTTAAAAATACCTATTTAATTTCTGACTTGACAGTGGAGTGAAAACGACCCATACATTTAAAACCGGAAAAATATTAAACTTAAAACAAAATTAGCAGTATGAATTTTTTGCTTCGTAAAATGCAATGAAACGGATCCGCAACCGAAACCATCAAAGCCCATTCATAAAACCGCAAAAACCAAAAGGTCGCTCTCGTTATAATGATAGGTGGTCTGCGAAGCTCGCAAATAAAGGACGCTATAATTATTGGCATGGAGAACGTAAACACCTTGTATTTCATTTACAATAGACCAAATAATTTGTAGAATGGATGGATGGATTTGCAGAATTCGATGTAGTGTAAATTAAAACTTTTCTGCACTTATAGGCCTCACACAAGCATTTTTACTGCATCGTGGGTGCCATGAACGCACACAGCGACAGATACGCAAACACCAAGACTCAGGGTAGAAATCTTAGCTCACTAGAAAGATATGTTAGTATAAATTAAAAGAATTAAAACAAAGAAATGAGATATAAGGAATAGGAAAAATAACGAAAAACAATTGAAATAATTTAATTATTTATTTATTTACGTTATTTCCCGAGTAGAAATGTGTTGTGAGTTGTTTTTCAGGCTTGAGCCTGAACATAAAAAATGTCTAAGTCTTTGATTTAGAGTTATACTCAGAACATATTCAGAAACTTCATAGAACTCAACTTAACAACACTCGCGTGGCAGAGCGGTCAGCATACCGGGCTGACACTTCCGGGTTCCGGGTTCGATCCCCGGCCTAGCACACATCTGAATGATGAGTTTAGATTCTGTCCCCGGGTTTGGGTGTTTCTGTGTTCGTCTCTGTGTGTTTATGGTACCCACAGGAGAAAAACGTACTGTGTGGCTAAGAGTGTCGGAAGCATTTTTATATTAACATTAATGTTCAACAGTGTGTCAGTGTCCTCTATTCCCTTTTACTACTTTACAAACCGTAAGATGAAATGAAACGAAATAACATGAAATGAAATGAAATAAATCACGCTGCTGTTCATTCTGGTCACCCCATTTTTACTCATCATCGTCAACTCATTATTGTCCCACTGCTGGGCACGGTTCTTCTCTCAGAACGAGAGAGTTTTAGGCAATAGACCACAGCGCTGGCCAAGTGCGAATTGGTAGACTTAACACACCTTTGAGAACTCTTTTTTTGTTTCTAATACGCACATTATTTAAGAAAAATTTGCGATGCGTGTCTGGGGTTGGAACCTTGGACTCTCGAGTGAGAGGCCGACCAACCATTAGGGTACCACTTTTACTCACATGCTCATTTTCCTTATCTATCCCATGGCTCATTTCCAAAAATGACGGTATAATGATTGGTTATATTTGATGAGTTTGCGGTCACCCACAGACAAGGGACCAAACTAACCAGAGTGGCGCCAGTTCACCACAAAGTAGCATTTAGTATAGAATATTGGATAACTCCCGGATATATAATTCGTTGCAATAAAATAAATTAAATTTGTGCAAACGTTATTATTTTCGGGCCTTTTGTTCGCTACATTATAAATTTTATAATGCAATTTATTAAACTAATACTTAGGCGATATTTTTAAGAACATTTATTATAAAACTAAGTATTTATTATCTTATTTTTCTTAAATTTTACGTAAATATAAAAATACAATGCTTTAAGAAAATTGTATTCGTAAGAATTTAGATTAGAAAAAAAAAACTAAACCAAGTTGGATGTTATGTACGGAGAAAGTATCGCTACATACCTATCATTATAAAACAGAAAATTGCAGTAGACAACCATTTAATATAAACTTTAATCAAACTGAAATCTTTGTTAAAAACAATCCTATTTATTCCAAACAATAAATTCAGTAACGTGATAAAAAAATGTGTGCTGATAAGGGCCGTTTTTCCTCCATCTCACACTCGAAAAAGAGGCGTTGATTTCTAACTATTATTGCTAGAAAGCAAGTCAGATGGCTGTTTTTATACTTAAACATGTGTTTTCCATATTAGATTTATACCAAAAATGATATTTATCTTTTTCTAAAGTACCCTTTTTCTCACTACACTGTACCTCAACACCGCATTTTAATTTGTCATCCGCATTTTTAGACTTTATCTTTTTCTAAAAGTACCCTATTTCTCACTACACTGTACCTCAACACCCCATTTTAATTTGTCATCCGCATTCCTAGGTAGTCATAAATCTTTCGATCGTACCAATTTTTCGTATATTAAATTGTCACGACCCATTCATTACGCATATTAAAACGTCTTTACAGGTACGAGCGGAAGGCACGTCTCCAAAATCTTCGCTGACCGCAAAACTCAGCGAATTTGTAGTCACAACAAAGTTACCATTATCTATAGTATCATTTTAACCGAAACGGGGTCTATTATAACCGCATTTGCCCCCAAATTCTACATTTAATAACTGGTCCAAACACCGCAGCAACATTTTGATCCTTTATAATTATACGTCTGTACTTTTTAGAATAGTGCCTCTATTTTTGACTTACCTGGGCCTACTCAGAAGGCTTGGTCTAAACACGGATTAAGAGATTGGTAGGAAATTCACTTCCAATAGGCGAGTTTTTTAATTGTTGGTTCTATTTTCTGCAATTAAAATAACGGCTGAAAGGATAATACGTATTATTAGAATAAAAATTGTTTGACGTAATATTGACAGGGGTAGAGATTAGAACAACTTTGATTAAACACAGCAATTTCAAATAAATAAACATACTATTAATTAGTTGCGCCAACGGTTTCACTAGTATTTAAAAATAACTTTAAATTCTTTTTATGTTATTATTGGTTTTCTCCCAAAATACATTTTATTGTAGATATAATATTTACATTATCAATTTCCTAGTAAATATTTAAATTACATGTATTAATATAGTGATTTTATGCAATCGAAGTCAGGGTTGGAATTTATAAATATGATCGGAGTCGGATGTTGGAGTCGAAATAGTAATCGTAATCGAAAGCGAAGTCGGAAGCAAGAGAAATTTATGAAATAAATTTAAGGGAAATTACAAAAAAGTACCATTAAAAACGAACCTATTTAATTTGAAATATACTCTTACTTGTTAAAAATAAAAACCGCTGTCACCGCATTATGGCGTTCCTGCTACACTTTAATTGACTTCCGCTTGTAACAACCGATCAAAAAACGTCTGAGTCGACGTCGGATATTGATCCGACTTCAACTTCGCAAGATCCGAGTTTTAGGAATGATTTAAATATCCGTAATCCGTAAATTTAAATTACCGTTGAATTAATTACAAGTCATTATTAAAATCGCGTCTAAGTATAGTTTACAGCGGAACATTTTGAGGCTATTTAATAATAGATAATTGGTTTAAATTACACAAATTATGAAATCTTCCACCTGACCTTACTCTATTTCAATCTTTGACGTGGATATGTCAGTAAAGAACGCCGTTTCCAAAACCAAATGCATCTACTTGTTGACAATTATACCCTTAAAATATTTGACCCAAGGATGAGATTTCTTTGAACGTTTTTTTCTATGATGGTTTGGTTAATTTTTGCCGCCTCCCTGTCAATCTTTGGTATAGTTTTGACATGTAAGATGTCGGCGTGTTTTGTTGTATGATAGAGTTATTGCGTAAAGATAAGTGCTTGAGGATGTTGTACTTAGTTATTATCTACTCATCCTTCGGCCATTAAGACCCAACTATACAAAGGTCTCTTATAAAAGAAAATTTTGCTAAAGTCAACGCGCTTGACAACGTCTTGGTGGTTGCAATTAGTAATTCGTAGATTTTTTATAATATGAAAGTAATAAACGAGCGCATACATATACTTATACTGTAATCTAACAAAATAGGTTG
>DWND01000213.1:0-11668 GCA_018250195.1 Cecropterus albociliatus | reverse complement strand
CGTGCACGAAACATGAAGACTTCTATTCACGTGCATTTTCTAATAGTAGAGCTACTACATGACAGGAAATACACGTGAAAATTATACATTTATAAAGATATTGCTGGTTAGTAAACATCTACATTTTGAAGATGTCAGAACCTCCTGTAGTCCGTCTTAAGCATCGTTACACCTATTTTTGTTTCATAACAGCAGTTTTAAGTACTGCTGTGGTCTGGACTGAGGAGTGTTGTAACGTAAATATAATTATCGAAAACATTCCATCTTAGTCCTCAAGGGTAGTAACGCGTGTACAGCTAGAACGTACCGATGCTGTATTATGGCACTGTATTATGAAGGATATGATAAAGAAAACATACCTATTACCTGCTTCCTGCTACTACTAGAAATAGGCGAGACAGTTGTCTGGTACAGTCGAACTACAAACATTTCCACCATCTCTCACGTAACTTATCTTCATGCTAATGTTTTATTTGACTGAGATTGTCGTTGATGTTTCGTGTACGAATTTCGTGCACGAAAACTCGCTGAACAGTGTAAATGGTCCGTTATCTATACTTTCGTGCAGAACTTTGAATCTTACTCCATTGTAATAAGTCTAAGCGTAGCGATACGGTGCTCTTATTTCCATGTATTTACATATTATAAATGTCTTAATATATAGTACAAAACATTTTGTTCTAAACATTTTTTCCTACTTACATTTAAATCAATTGAGGCTATTTAATTTTTTAGTGCAGAGTTGTATAAGAAGCGCTATATTTTTCATTAGCAAATTTGAATTTTAAACGGGGTAAAAACCATGAAAAATATAAATACTAAATAATAAAAATTTAATTCCTTAAAATTGAAATTTTGAAATTTAAATGATAATTGCAAATTGCAATTTCCTAGTTTTCTTCAATTTTAGATATATTGTGTTTAGTATTTTACGTGTAATCCATAAAATCATACGGATCTACAATAATAAAATATTTCTTTTAATATTCCTTGTTTATCAATTTGCTGTTTATTGTTAATGACTTCTTATACAACTTTGCGTACAAAATTTGATACTTTACCATATATGACCTGACAAGGTCCCGATAATTTAATATTAAGTGCCTCCGACGACTAGAGCTAATTTGTGCTCACACCGATTATATATTCTAACCATTTCTTTGTCATAATGGAGGAGCTTAGTCTTCTTATACCTCATTTTTAATTTTTATTTCGATCATTACTTAAGAGTGCCTTCATACGTTTACATTAACGTGACTTTAGTGACTGCGTTCGTTTATAGACAAAACACTGCGGAAACGCAACGTATACGCTGCGAAAACGGGATATGTACGCTGCGAAAACGCGACATGTACGCTCTTATATAAACATTGATACAGTTGTTTTCAGTTTATACCAATTTGAAATGGCATCCAAATAATTGATATGTTCCACGTAAAAGATAATTTGTTTTGTAAATTCGTGTGCTTCATTATGAAGTCATTGAATTCAAATCAGTTTCATCCTGGATATCAATTTGTATATAGGCTATGATTGCATACGATACTATTTGAAAGCTATGATCGACATGACATTATTATTTTTACCATTTATCTGTATTAAACTGAAGTTTTATGCCTATGTTATATAAAAAGTGCCTATATATAGGAATGCGCAGGAATTGAAACTATTACATGATAAAATCAAATGCAAATTGAATGGTTCAGTACCAATCAATTTGCATATTTATAACGCAATAAATTATTAAAAATATTATTGTAACTTAACGCTTCAGCGTAACTATTTCGTTACAGAAATCGTAACGTCAGTACTCTTTCCTTTTCATGGTACATCTAAATACGTTTCACTTTAATAATGATTCCGTTACGACGTATCTATGATTTACGAGTAAGTGTATGCAACGTGATATTAACCATATCTTAAGGTATTAGTCTCGCAGCGTATACGCGGCGGTAACGCAGCGTACACGTTTACGGCGTTTGTGCATTTCACGCGGCTATAAGTAGGAGGTCACTCTTATATTCAAGCGATATTTGTCATTTAAAACGAACGACGAATCTCTTAATGGCATCTCATATTGATACAAAATTCGATCAAACTACTTGAATAACATAAAATTTCGTCACAAACAGTATGGTGTTGATTTGGAACAAGTTGTGACACGCGGTTTCGCTTGCTTTTTTTTTATAACATTACTTTCGATGAAGGGCATAGATTTCAAAGAGATAAAGGCTAAATTTATGGGAAAGTATCTCAAGATAGGAACTATGAATGTATTTAATTTTTGATTTGATACGATACGAAACAGTCAAAAAGACAGACAAGAATTCTATAAATTATAGAAATTTATATTATACTTATACTGCTTGTTGCTTAATATAATTAAACTTTTAGATGATTTCTACATTCTTGACTATCATAAGACGGGTGTCCGAACTCCTTAACCCCTCCCCCCCCCCCAATGTCAACATTTTGTTAGCTTCTTTTAACATGAACATTATTCCGAATGATTTACTAACAATTGCGTTCCTAGACTTAAATTTCAATACTTAAACTTAAATTTATTGATAAGTCAAATATGCCGTACAAACTCCCATAACTGTTTGCGCACGAAATTTGCATATACCTCCAACTAGTTGGGTAACCCCAGAAGCCCTTAGTATGAGGTTTAATACGAAAAAAGTTTTCAAACAGTGACCATAATATTTGAAATGATACCTGAAAATACAACACATTACACGTTAAAGTGAAACTTCTTAAAAACAATCTAATCTTCTAACGAAATGATAAATGTACATCACGGAATGCGTTGTACCTCACTGTCCCCGATATTAAAGACTAAACTATATATTTTGGTATCTAGTTTATATATAGTCGAAAAAAAACAATATATTTTTCTAAATTTTCCCTATCTCACTCTGTTGCGTGTATTGTTAATTGTTTATTTCATCTATTCAGTTAAAGAAGCATTTCTTCATTTTTTTCCCAAACACAACGTATTTTTTATCAGTTTTAAAATGATAAATAAAAATATTAATTTTGTTTAAATGATTAAAAAAAAAATAATTATAACGTAATTAATAATTGTGAAATGTCTTGAATTGAATTGAAATGAATTGATTGAATAATTGAATTTCAGTATTTTTTATCCAAGTCATGTAGGTATTTTGACAGCTTTATTTGAAAACTTTTTACGTTTTTCATACTTGTAGGCTCCAGTTCAGTCATCGCATGTTTTACAACACTGCTCCTTGTATCGGCGTAGCGCGCACATGTTCATCGCGCGAACGTTTTCACAAAAGCGAGATGAATCTCTGCATACTCCATCTGCTAGACAAAATTAACATAACTGTTAATATCAATGAACAGGGGTTTAATATGCTTGATATCTTTGCTAAGAAAAATCCTGCATCTACTGTTTAGTTTATTAGGGGTTAGTTTTCCAAAAAAATCAATGATCATAATTAATATTTTGAAAACAAAGATACATTCATAGTGCTGGCTGCAAAGTTACTCAATTTTTACCTTTCATTTGATTATCGCATTAATTTTTATTTTAAACCCTCTTGGATGATAATTTTCGAAAAATGCATGTACCTTTATATCCAATCACAAACATATAGAACTACAAAGTCAAATACAAAGCTACATTCAACTTTCACCAATGGCAGACTTTCATACAAACTTGCTACCCCTGAGGGGTTGATTTTCCAAAAACAGTTAGATGTGTGCATAGGAGCATGACCAATAAATAATTTTACTTTAACTGCCAATAGGCACTTTGCGACGCAATATTACTCTACCACGTAGCTGCTCTGTACACTCCATTCATTAGTTTCTCTCATTTGTAACATCAATTAATTTCTTTGTTTCAATGTGTCAGTGGTAAATTGAGAAGCAAACACTAGTTACAAGGCTAGAGACAAACAATGTGTTTGAGAAACGACCTGTCCACTGATGTGATGGTTAATGAACTGAAATAGTGTGTTATAACTAATAAGTAACGTAATAGTTCGCTATGGAACATTTGTTTGATGGACAATAATACTATGGGAACTTCGTTACTTGTAGTTATGTGACTAATACAAATCGAGGCCAATTGATACTCTGCGTTTTAACTATCACTAAGTACCTTTTTTGGTGACGGGGGAAAAAATTCTTAAGGTACAATGGAGTCTCGGGATAGACTCCGGGTTATGTGGGATTTTTACCCACTAAAATCCCCTCGGTGGCCTTCCTCGGCGCTTGCAGGGGCGCCCGCCGCGCCGCCGTCCGCGCCCGCCGCGAACAGCGCCGCCAGCAGCGGCTCGCGCGCCGCGCCCAGCACCGCGCTGCAGCGCCGGCACACCGCGTCCCGGTTCTTGCCCACGATGCCGCGCGCGCTGTACACCACCGGCCCGCCGAAGTGGACGATCCTGCCGGCGACGCTCGGTCAGTGCCCTCGTGATACGCAAACGCACATGTAAAAACCCCATCGCATTCGGTACTCGCCCCGAAAACGAACGATAAACATAGTTATAGTTCGCCATATTACTCGGTGACTATTTCGCGAGTACATGAAAACTGAATTATTATCCTTCATTTGCCTCGCGGCTCCGGCGCCGCACGGAGAGGTCATACATATAGTGATATTGGAGCCTATTCGTCCGTTTCCGGCGAGTATCTCAATGTTGCAAGAATGTAGAGGAGCGAGTGGAGACCACTGACTGGAAGCGGTCGGGCGGCAGCACGAGCAGGCGCGGGTGGCGGCGGCGCTGCAGGCGCTGCAGGAAGGCGGCGTCGCCCGCGCCGCGCGCCGAGCAGTCGCGCAGCGCGCCCAGCACGCTCTCCGGGCCCTGCGGGTGTGCACCGAGTCACTATGACGATACCTCGTATATCGGTCGAATGGATTTCGTGGACGTTATTTTGTTTCTTCGATAGATATAAAATGTTTTTATTTCGTAGTTTTATGTACGATGTATGTGAAAAATTAACGTTACGTTTTTCTTATAATACCACCAGGTCAGAACATGATTCCGACTATGAAGACATCTGTCTCAGGCATTTAATAATAATACACTTTTATATCTATTTTACGCGTATCGGTGTTCACATAAACATAAATTAGATATAATATGAAAAAAATAATTTAATATCATCCATACTCGTCGTCGGTGACTTGGCGTCGAAATTATTGAATGACAAAATGAAGGAGGTACCGCATCGAGCAGGTCCGCGTGCAGCTCGTGGTCGGTGTAGGGCAGCGGCGCCAGCGACAGCCCCTCGCGCGCGTACTCCTCCTGCTCGCGGCGCAGCGTGGCGCCCGTCACGGCGGCCTGCACGCGCTCCGCCGCGTAGTTGATCAGCAGCCGCTCCAGCCCGTTGTGCGCCAGCGACTCCAGCCCGTACACGTCCAGGATCCCCAGCGAGCTGCGGAGCCCCGACATCGCCGGCTGCGAACGACGTCGGCGTTTCCATATATTATTTTTATCAGACCTAAGTAGTAAACTAGCATGTATTCGATCAAGTGGACGTTCGCGCGCGACTTCATATAGAACGAGGATTCTATCTGAAGTCGATCTCGCGTTACTTCTCTCGAGGACCAAAACGGTCGAATCAAATATATGTGAGACGGCATCCACGCAATATGCGCACGCAAATACGTAACCGAACGTGTGAGTTTGCGCACCTTGATGGCGTCGTTGACGGCGGTGACGAGCCACGTGAAGAGCCGCGAGTAGAGCGCGCACAGCAGGCGGTCCCGCAGCGCGCCGGCCCACTCCGCGCCCGCGCCCTCCAGCTCGCCCGCGCCGCCCGCCTCCGCGCCGCTCTCCTCCTCCACCGAGCCCTCCAGCTCTGCGGAGGTATCTGACGTCATTCCGCAAGACTATATACCATGTTGTGTCTCGAAAGAAATCTCACATGCGTATAAGTTACTGTGCGAAGAAAACGAATCTGGGACAAGCGAGCGGTATGTCGATCTACCGCCTAACTTCAAAGGATTAATTCGAAGACTATAGCTCAGAGAAAAAGTTACAGTTATAGTAGTCGTCGTTTTAAATGTATTTAATCGCGTGGATCTGGGTTTATCTAGTGTATTCTAACTTTCCAAATCAGAAAAACGTTTCATGTCCTCTAAATCCTAAAAAGCAAACAGTAGATCCATCTACCCCTCCGACACCCGAGACGTCAGCTTCGCGCAGTAAAGTGCACGTAAGTAAAGTTAACGAGGAGAGCGCGCGGCGTGGCGGCGCGGAGTTACCGAGGTCGAGCGCGTCGTCAGCGGGCGGCGCGGCGCCCAGCGCCAGCACGAGCGCGTCCGCCTCCACGCCCACCAGCGCGCACGCCTCGCGCAGCTCTGCAACACGCCCCGCCATGTAGCGCACATAAACACGAGATGTCCAGAATCGTGATCCTGTATTGTCACGTGGATCTATCGTATTCATCTTGAGTTATCCTTTAAACCAACGCTGTTCGGAAGCCTTTGTGGGCACGATGCACCGGTTCGATAGTGTTTATTTATTTATTTATATATTAAGGCTCACCAACGCTCGGTACACATGTTATACATAATATACATCCATTTTGTTGTTATCGGTCGTGTACACGCTATTACGGGTGAGCACGACATACACATTGCTTACCCTCTAAGTTGTTAATAGGTGATGCATAGTAGAATACATATAGTGAAAGTTATACAAACATTTTGAAAGTAATACACAGTAAGTATAAAACTTATTGATGGATATAGAAGTTAGTGACAAGTCTCACATAAAATATATTAAAGTTTATCCAGCCAACGTATCTGTCGAATGGTTAAAATCGGCATGCCTCGCTCGGTAATTCGGTGTCATAACGTTACACTGTCGACATCACCTTTGAACTCCATAGAGTTCTCTTGCTGTAGAGGTCTAATTGACTCAAAACTGGAAATCGAGTATAGTTTTCCGATTTTTATCGACCTAATTCAACGCTGAAATGATGAAGTGACCATCACACAATAAAAATTTGGTGAAGGAAATATACTACATAAGAACGTTGTAAAGGATAAAAAATTTCTTTGTATGTATATGTAGGATACGCGTCCACCTGATGGGGGACGGCTTTGATCCCACTCTTGGGACTGACGGAAGGTCAGAACGATGGAATCTCTAAAGCGATGTTCTTACGATAGGCCACAACAGATAAGGCACAAGCACGGCACGTACCTTGGTCTGCGTACAGCCTCGATGATCTCCACCTCGAGCTCGATGATGATGTGGATGGTTACAGGGCTCTTGATGAGAACGTCTAACGTAGACACAACACTTGCAACGTTCGATAACGATTATAAATTTGAAATATGTAGTTCGTTCGCTGCGCGCGTCCGTTCGGTGGTCGGTTAGGAGTCAAAGAGGACGCGCCCAAGTCGTGACGTAACGTCCGCGCTTGACAGATGAAGTGTTCTGTCATCCGTCTCTGTTGTGACCAATCAATGTACGAGACGAGAATATCGACAATAGATAAACGATAAATGGTTTATGGTAACGAAACATCAATATATAAAATGAGATGTGTGTTTTTGTGTCTGTGCGAGAGCCACTGGTTCAATTTACATGAAATTTGACATGGATCTAACTTATTTAACTGGTTAGTTTATATGCTACTTTTGATTTCAATATTGTGTAAAGTACGTGTAACGATACGTGTAAAAATACGTAAAGATACGTACGTGTAAAGATAGCGACTATTTTAGTGTCTTCTTACATTTATTACTTTCATATTTCAATTTTAAATAAATAATGAACGCTAAAGTGATGAAAGTGAATAAAATACGTGTGTACCTAAATAAATATTTGTATACCCACGAGGTATATGTTTTTTCCGGTTCCGGTCTCGCGACCGTAAACACGTATATAGGCAGCTCTGCCGGAAATATTTAATAAACACCTCTAAAACTAATAATTAACACCAAAACTGCAATAACACGTCAAGAAAATCATCCCCAGAGCTTGAAGATAAGAAGAATCATAGTGTAAATAGTGCAATTAGTGAAAACCACAGCATTTCGCAATTATCAACTAACCTAAAAAATAAGCAAGTGTCATTGTTAATTCATCAATCACAGACGTCATCATAGACTCTAGAGTGAACCACTGTCATCCAGTGAAGTGAAGTGTCATTCTTGCTGGTTGAAAAATTTCGTGTTTGACAGTTATAGTGTTGCCAGCTAAAAATTTTAAATTCTACCATAATATGGAGCAAAACATGGAATGGCTGTTAACAAAAATAGATGAGAAGTTGAAACAACAAACATTAGTAATAACTACTGAAGTCACTACTAACGTTATGCAAGCAATTGATGAAAAAATGAAAACACTTATAGAAGAAAACAATTCCCTAAAAACGAAAATAACAACACTAGAACATAAAATAGAATTAATGGAAAAAGATAAGAGAAAAAAGAATCTAGTGTTTTTCGGCTTACAAGAAAAAGAGAAAACGGAATGCGAACTAGTAGACTATTTAAAAGAAATAATAGTGGAGATAGGCGTACATTTGGATAGTCAAGAGATAGAACAAATTTACAGAATAGGTCAACGCTCCAACAAAAACCGACCAGTTGTAGTCTCGTTCACAACAACATGGAAAAAACACCTAATTCAGAAGAACAAATCCAATCTACCACAAGGCATCTATCTCAAGGAAGACTATCCCAAAGAAGTTTTGGAGACACGTAAAAGACTTCAACCTCTACTGGAAGAAGAAAGAAATAAAGGAAACTTAGCATATCTGAAATACAACAAACTAGTGGTAAAAAATCCGAAAGACTTTAATAGAGAGAAAAGGAAACGTGATAAAGTAGAATCACCGGAAACACCATTGACAAACACTAAGAAGAAACAGAATAATGACAAACGCGGATTATCGGATGATTTATCTGCAAGTAATGCACAAGGAATAGTAAAACAAAGTATATTCAACTATGTACCTAGAGGAAGAACAGCATCTCTGTCAGAGCCTAAAACAACAAAAAACTAAAAACTGCCTCCCCAAACTGGAACCTGGATAAGACAAATGGAACAACAAAATCAAACACAACAACATTACTTACTACCCCAAGCCGGCTGGTCACCGTGGGGAAAGAAGACCACAACCCTCCAATAAACAAAATCACCAAATATAATATCAAAAAAACTGAAAATTTGGAATATAAACTAGAAGGAACGCAAACCCTGAAAATATGTACATATAATGTAAGATCTTTATCATCAGTGGCCAGAATACTGGAATTAAATAATGCAATAGACAAAATTAATTGGGACATTATAGGGCTGGCCGAAATTAAACGAAAGGGATTCAATCTAGAGGAACACAAAGAGTATATCTTCTGTTACATAGGCGAGACAATTGGACAACATGGTGTGGGATTTTTAATAAGAAAAAGCTTGAAAGCCAACATTGTAAGCTTTGTAGGAATATCGGAGAGAGTGGGTTTGTTAAAGATGAACTTCAACGGGGTGTCACTATCAATTATCCAAGTTTATGCTCCTACAGAAAATTATAGTGAGGAAGAAATTGCAGAATTCTACATGCACTTACAAAAAGCGCATGATCAAGCAGATAAGACTCTACTAGTCATAGGTGATTTTAACGCAAAAATTGGATACCCTAAACAAGAAGAACAAATGATAATGGGAAAATACGGATACGGACAAAGAAACGCACGAGGCGAAAGACTAATTCAATACGCATATGAAAATAAACTCTCTGTTATGAACACATACTTTAAGAAAAGGAAGTCACGCAAATGGACTTGGTTATCCCCAGACCTGAACACAAAAAACGAAATCGACTTTATAATGAGCAATAACCCGAAAATAATCACAAACATAGAAATACTAAACAAAATAAACTTTCCATCTGACCATAGAATGATTAGATGCTCTATAAACCTTAAGACTCCAAAAATTAATAGGAAGGTATTTAAAGCTCCAAATAACATGTTAAAAACTATAAAAGAAAAAGAAAATTATCTGAAAATGCTAAAAGAAAATGGAACCATATTATACAAAACAACAAAGAACATAGAAGATGTACAAATCTTGAGCATTGCACTTGAAAAAACAATCGTAAGTAGTCTAAAACTGAATGATGACACGAAAAGCAAGCATAAAAAGTCCAAAATTATTAGTGACTCAACATTAAAACTGATTTCTAGACGTACAGAACTTTTGACAACAAAAAACAAATCTAAAGAAGCGAGAAATGAATTAAAGGAACTTTATAAAATGACAAACAGAGCAATTAGAAAAGATTATGAAGTTTATAGGAGAATAATTATAGAGAGAAATATGGCAACATTTAGAAGTTCAAAAAGAGCATTTAAAGAACTGGAAACACACAAAAATTGGATACAGGGACTAAAAAATGAAAAGTACGAAGCAAGAAACAGAGAAGACATAATAAAACAAGCAACAACTTTCTACACCAATCTCTATAGAAGACCACACACAATACAACAGGACGAACAAACTGAAGTTGACACTATGAGACAATATAGAATAAAAGAGTTAGTTTTAGACCGTATAAATGAGAGCGAGATAGAAAGACATATAAAAAGACTAAAATCAGAAAAAAGCCCAGGAACAGATAACATAACTAACGAAGCCTTAAAACTTGCAGCACCTACCATAGCAACCTACCTGGCGAAACTGTTTACCTTAATTTTAGAACAAGAACAAATACCGAAGCAATGGTGCATCTCGAACATAATATTACTCTATAAAAAAGGTAATCCATTGGACATCAATAATTATAGGCCCATTAGTATCTTATCAACACTATATAAACTATTCTCCTCAATCATTGTCAGTAGAATATCTCCAGAAATAGATAAAAATCAGCCAATAGAGCAAGCAGGCTTTCGCCCGAACTATTCGACAATCGACCACATACATGCTATAGGACAAATAATAGAAAAATATAACGAGTACAACAGACCACTCTATATCGCATTCGTAGATTATTCTAAGGCCTTTGACACCATATCACACTCATCTATATGGATGGCTTTGCGGAATAATAACGTAAATGAGAAATATATAAGAGTTATAAAGAATATGTATACCAATAGTGTAAGCAAAATTAAATTAGACAGGCAAGGAGAAGAGTTCGAAATTGGGAAAGGAGTAAGACAAGGCGATCCTCTATCACCAAAACTATTCATAGCTGTTCTCGAAAACATATTTCAAAGCTTAGAATGGGAAAACAAAGGTATATGGATACAAAACAAGAGATTAACACACCTGAGATTTGCAGACGACATATGTCTTTTTAGCGATTCTGCAACAGACTTAGCGAACATGCTGAAAGGCCTAAACATTCAAAGTCAAAAGGTAGGACTGGAAATGAATGCATCAAAAACTAAAATAATGACAAATAGTTCAAGAAAACTCATTAAAATAGAAGGAAAACAAATTGATTATGTGAATGACTATATATATTTAGGTAAACTGATATCCTTTGATGCAAATAGTAATGAGAAAGAGGTAGACAGAAGAATAAACATTTCTTGGAAGAAATTTTGGGCACAAAGAGAAATTCTCAAAGGAAAGTACAGTCTAAAAGTGAAAAAGACGATAATGGATCTGTGCATTCTCCCAAGCCTAACCTATGCATGTCAAACATGGCTATACTCCGAAAAAAT
>DWND01000212.1:0-11670 GCA_018250195.1 Cecropterus albociliatus | reverse complement strand
CGTTCCTTTACGCTACGCATACAGGATGTAGGTGCTTTCTCCCGAGGTAACCGTCTGGAACGCTATGACATGAGGTTCATAAAGAAAGGTGCAAAAGAAGTACTTTATCAAAATCTGATGCGTTGACGACTCGTGTGGTGTTTCAAATGTCCAAGGACTTTTCGTTAGGAAGCTCCTTTGTTGTTAAAAAAATATTGATTTTATATATCAAAATCATTCCTAAGTTGTCGTAATACATAGTGCTTTTAAAGGTTCATACAATAAAATTGGTTACAGCCTACCAGCTATAGCCATACCGAATATTTCGATTGAGATTCACATCTAAATGAGCTATGTTTCTAGATTTATATCTATTCATGTTAGCCTTTACACAGATAATTGTGGTGAAGCAATATTATCGACTATAAAAGCAATTTCTATGTTGTTACTATTTTTATTCCGACCATGTCAAAACATTTCGCTTAACCGAAATAAAAGCCATAATAAACATGTCGCAATACCACCATATTTGTAAAATAAAACGTGCAACGACAAATATTATGTCAGTTTCACAGTACATCTATTTCTTTGATCTGATATGAAATGTAGGTAAGTGGGTAGTCTTGAGCAAGTGCGGCGCGATTGAAATAGATTATCGCTTGATGACAACTCACAAGATGTACGTGAGAGGTTAGAATGAGTAATTGTGCCTTCACGATTACTTGTACGGCGATAGATCAACGGTTGAGCTAAGAATAGTCGGAGGAATTAGAGGGGACGCCCATGTACATCCTTTGTCAATTGTTGACGCTACTGCGATTAGGTAGTTAATCTTTGGAGGATGTTTCAATGCTCTATTTAGCATTTTAGTATATGTATCGTATACCGTTTCTGTTCCCGTGGATCTTGTAGGAGGCGATTTAGGCGCAAAATCAAAGCGATAGACAACGTGTTGCTTCTGAAGTTTCGCAAGTAGATACATCGCACAAATTTGCAAAAAATAAATAAAGAATAAAATTTCGATAAATTTTAAAATGTTTATCTATCTGTTTGTTTATTTGAAATCGCTGAATGAGAATCAGTAATAATACACTTTTTTATTAGGTACTTTTAGAATTTTTGTCGGTCTTTTTAGCTGTTTTAAATCGCATAAAATAAAACTAAACAATTTAGTTTAACAAAGGACATTTGATTATTGTCGTCCATGTGTACAGGCTTCATCATTTCAAAACATCTCATTATTGATTCTATCAAAGATTATTATAGTGAATTTTTTAAACTCGGACGAAACCGCGCGGTACAGCTACTCGCATGAAAAGGGAATGGCGTCGATGTATAAGCTTCTCTAATGCATATTCAAACAAATTTAGTCATAACGCTGCAATAATGTAATATTATTAAGGCTATCATGACACCTTTCAAAAGATAATGTGTTAATCATTATAAGTAAATTAGTATGCAAATGCAATAGGTTTTGTGCGAATAAATTAAGGGCACGTAATGTTTTGTTGGCATTAGTGCTGCTTAAATATAAAGCAAGGTGAACGACAAACTTAACATACATATTACTATTATGAACATTATTGCGTAAAGTTTCGTCATTTGTATGTTTATGAATAAACATTAACAGATATATTATGTTTATGAGATAGGCGCGACTTAATGCTACGATCTATGAAAACTATTGCGTTTTAATCGCTGTTTTATAATTTATCGTTCTATTAATTACTGTTAAGGTAATTAGCGTATTAAATATCTTGTCATCTGTGATTATGATTTCACGTTAATGGTCTTAAAGATGTGCAAATTCTACTATTAGATTGTCCAGACGAATATGAAAAAAATCTTATTCAGAGAACCACACAAAGAAAAAAATAGTTCTAAGACCGTACCTACTCGAACCTTTCTGTGGTTAGTGTGTGGGTAGATATTATTGTATCGAAGCTAATGGAGTTTTGACAAAAAGCACCAATTTCGGATGAATTTAGATTATTTCTCTGGAACCGCTGATCGTACATGAAAAATGTATACGATAAAAAATGACAATGTTCTCATAGCCTATAACTATTGTTTGAAATATTTTTTCTGGAAAAATGTTTCAAACAATAGTTATAGGTTACGAGTTTTTTTTTAAAACATCGAGAAAATAGATTTTTTTGTCAATTTGTCCTTGAAAATCGAATTTGCGGGTATTTTATAGTGCATCAAAATACATAAGTGTACTAAATTTCAAATCGAACGGAAGTATGTTCAAAACCCTTGAATTCTGCAGTTCTATCTGAAGTCACAGATACGTTGCTAGAGCCCATTACTGAGATGGTCGCTTCATATGAAAGTAAGACGACAACCACACAAATAATACCAACAGTATATATTACATTAGAAATACATTTGATTTCCATATATATAAATAGACTGATTCATTATACACGTAATCATTTGTCTAGATTACGAAATAGTCTATTCTGGAATCAAGGAATTCTAGATTTAATTCAAATGTATCTGTGTATGTATTCACCGACACGCGTTACCTACATAGCATTCCTCACGTTCCCATGTAGGTCATAGGACAATCCAGCTGTAATCTGATCGCATACCAATATGCCCTTGTTTGTGTTTATGTCTGTGAATACGTGATCTGAGTATTGAGTCTTATACAATTATCATGGTATGATCCACATGAGCATGGTATGAGCCACACTTAAATTTATTTTAAGAGTACCTTTAGTAGTATAATAGTAGCAAACGAGCATGTAGTCCAGCTGTTAAGTAGCTTCTACCGTCCATGGAGATGGTCCTACCAAACCCAGATGAAATCAGACACCTGAGATTGGCCAGAGATGCGTTGCTACTCCTGACTCTTCTGGGGCCTAAGCTTAAATGCCTCAGACAAGTGTCCACACCCACCCGTCAGACTAAAAGACAGCAGTACTTAACGCTCCCTTTATTAGGCAGAAATAGATAAGGTGGTTAGGTTATGCCATCAGAGTCGAACCACTGTTTGTTTAAACCACGGTCTGTTTAAAGACCTACCTGAGGTCAGCCATACATTGTTTGATGTACCTGAGTACTATTGTTTATTAGTATGCCTTGTGTAAGTGTTACCTTACCACACCTGTGGACCATTACACAGCAGCGCTGCACTGTGCTGCTATGTTATATATTTTATTGGAGTTTAAAAATTCCGCCAGTAAATAGATTATTTAAAAAAATATATAGCCTATGTCACTTCGAATATAGACAATTCAAATTATATGTTATATCAATCAAGCCGTTTGAGCTATAGCGCGTGCTAACGAACTAGACATGCATACATTCATATTACTCAAAAAAAATTTCCCTCTGACAAGTAAAAATAGAGTAAGTGGTGAAGTTTCCTGAAGCGATGCATGGAGGTTTACCACCTTCAGGTGTGATACTTGTCCCACTGCCGAACCACTCATCTTTGTACTTTCAAAATAATAAGATTACTCTTGAAATATTTCACAATCCAAAGCAACTCAGTTAATTATACGATACTTGGAGCTAACACGATCCCCTCTCCCCCAAACCGCACGCCGTTCTTGCTGGACCGCGACCGCAACTGGGTCGCAACACTATTGTAACGATATACTGGATCTGTCGGTCGTGTTGGTATATGACATTATAATTGCAGTTTTAAAGGTAGTTTAAGTAAACACGTTTTTTAAAGTTTGCCTCAAAATAGTAACAAAAGTGTAATTAGCTATTGAATACTTTTGTATTGATATAATCATAGGAAAACCTCCCCTCTCTCTCTTTTTTACTATTCGTAAGTGCCACATTCAAAATTATATGACATATGACACAAATTGCATAATCGAGTCGAATTTAACGACATGTCATATCTGGTAAATGAATCAACTAGAATATGGAGCGTGAAAGAGAAATGAACACACACAAATAGGTATATACGCTTGTAAATCAGTACCCTCCTTCAAAAGAAGTCGGGTCGCCTGCTCTAATAAATGTAAAACTTACAATCTATATCTATATTTAATTACGCAAGAGCCACTGGTCCAATTTACATGAAATTTTGCAAGGATGTATGTAGCTTATTAACTTGGTCATTCTATAGGCAACTTTTAATTTCGATATTGTTTGCTATTTATAGATGGTGATTATTTTAGTGACGTCACTACAACCCTTCGTTTTAGGATTTTACATTTCCATTTTGAATAAAATGAGAACACTAAAAGTAGCAAACTTTGATGGCAAATACGTGGTTAACATTTAATTTTCTATCCGGAAGGTCCTTATCACTTTTCAGCTACCTCCAACGGTTAGCGAGTAAAAACAATTTTTTGACACGTAGCGTAGCACAAATACTTCAGCTAGGTTATAATAATCGTTACTCATTTATGTTGGAGAAGAATGAAATGGTATATTTCAGTAGAGACCTAGACAAAATCTAAGCTTAAATAAAAAAACCTTCCAATTATGTCGTATTAATAGCTGTTTAGATTTGTCCTTTCACTAAATCAAGTTTAAGACTCACAATACGTGTTATGAACGGCTATCACTGTTTCACGTTTCGTCAATTGCAAAAATCTACTGCGAAATTTATCCACGACTTGTCATTACTTGGATCATGTGAAGTAACATCTTGTAATTTTACATAGACTTCGAGCACACGCGATGTAGCAAACGTTTCTAAATAGCAAACTTGTTGACCGTTGAGGTAACTATACACGTACTGTTTAGATTTTACACATTTTAGACCACCGTTTTAATTTTTGTTGGAGATTATGATTTGTGGAGTAATGTTTTTGTGAAGTCGCTGCCTCCTAGCCTAGCGCTGGACTTGGATTCCTTGGGCCATTGACTTAAGAATACATATGAGACCATCCTCAGCGACCGTGAATCGCAAGACATATGTGATCGACTTCAATAGAAGCAGTAGAATTCACGTTCCATCTAAAATAGATTTCAGAACTTGTGTATGAGCGGCATTGACCACACACCAGATGGACTGCAAGCTCGTTTACTAGTTTAATCATATAAGTAAACAAACATATCATGGGACGTATCTTACGATCGTTAATCTTACGACATCTACAAGGAATTCGCTCATTCGATCGCTTCTGCGAACAACAACACAATGGGTAATTGAGCGTCATAATCCCATGCTCGTTGCTCGGTTTCGCCATATTCCCATGTGAGCGATGACACCCACTGATATCATGTGATTAGCTTTTCTTTTGTCAAGCAAGATTCAGGATCTCGTTTATTACGCTCGAGGAAATGATTGATGGGAGCTTTAAATATCACTTGTACTACTTGTGCTAGATTTGTAACTTAGTAACGTAACGTAACTTTTTTTTAAATTTTATTTGCTTCATAAACAGTAATATAATTTACTTCATGATGTTAATTGGTGTTTGTCTTCGAGTTCTCTATGAAGTTGGTCACCGACGGTTTTATCCCTGTAGCCTAAGTTGAGTCTTCTCGTATAAGTGTCTTATCATAACCTAAAAGTAAGGATACAGAAGTTCCTCGTGCTGTCGAGATATGGCAGAATAGTTGCAATCGGAATAAGGTACTAGAACTCTTCGTCTTTTAAACTACTCTTAGTTTTTGTCCGTATTCGCTACACTAAACCACTTGTTAGAAAAAGGAGGGTGAAGTCTCCAAATTTCCGCTTTACCAAAACAAACCCTTATTCTAAGATCTCTACTTGACAATAGGCCTTTAACAGATTAGTGTTGGGCCATAAAAAATGCGTTTGACTTTTCAAACAAATTAAACATAAACACGTCTCGGACAGTTGTTTCAAGTGACATTTAACCTCTAATCCGCTTTCTCGTCCAACAATCGAATAGGTAGAAAGCGACGCCTCAATCGCTCACAATTACAGCCCGACGTCCGTCCGTCCGTTTGACGCGATCTCTTAACCTGCACTTGTTTGTTTAGTATTTTAAACGATTAAGCCAATTTTCCTGTTCGGATTTGTGTTATCTGCTTAAGCCAAAAGCCACGCCAACATTCGCTTAAAGCGTTGTTCACTTGGCGCTGTGACTTTTTTAATTTTTAATGAATTTCCTCAAGTTTTGCCAAATTTTGCAGTAGAATTTCATAGCCATATAAGGCCGTAAATTTTATGCTTAACGCTAAGCTTGTTTCGTGGCCTCCGCATGTCCTATTTGTGACACTTGAGTGACATGTCCTATTTAATGTAGATTATTTTACAAGAAGGAAATTAAATATAGGGTTACGTATGTGCTTCCAGATAGATTTCTCGCGAAAATAATTTTCTATGAAAGTAATCGTAAGTTTAATAAGTTTGTGCCACTATTAACGACGAAAGCTATACATACTAATATATATTTTTTTTTTCGCAAAATTTCGTGTAAATCGGGTCAGTGGTTCTTCACAAACAGACAACAGACACACACCATCTCATTTATATATATATATAAATGAGATGGTGTGGATGGTAATTTAGGCTACTTTTGATATCGATATTTTGCATTATTACAAGACGGCGGCTACTTTTATGTCCCGTAGCTAAGCACGGGTAGGTACTTCAGCTAAAAGTAAACAGAGGGCACCCAATCTAGCTAACGTTAATTACTTTGAAACCAATCAAACGCCGGGCGAACCCACGTGTAGCTGTCAATCCAACATGTAGGTAGGAAAACCTCGTAATGAAAGGTAGAAAGTGCCCTACGTGGCAATTACACCCTGTAGTAATGATAGTGTTGGACAGAAAGCGATCATGCTTTTTGCATGAAACCGTCCGATTTCCATCTCGCCAGTAACACTGATGAAGTGATTTTATAGTGTGGGGAAATCGGTATACATGCATGTAATTTCTCGACAGCGAATAGACGTGTTCACCAGATCTTAAGTCAATAAACTAAATTTTAAATTGCAATTTCGTAAAATTAAATAGTTCGAATAAATAGGAGAGCAGTAGTGTGGAAGAGGCTACTTGTGAATCTCCGCCAGTCTGTTGATAAAGAAAACAGTAAAGTGAGACGAACAATCTGTGCATCGCGCCATCCTATACAGCTGCTAATAACTGAAGATACAAATACCTTCGCTTGAGGTGAGACAAAAACTCTGTTTATACCTAATGGAGGTGTATTGATCCTACGTGAGTGACAGAGAAGCTGGAATAGTGAATTGAGATAGAATAGGTGCTTCTCAGGTAAACAATGCATATCACCTGTTGATCCTTACCTGCAATTATTATTGTACACTCCTGCGCCGATCGTACTGAACGCCACTTCCTGCTCGCACCTTTCTAAGTAGAAATAAGCTAAAGAGAGACAGAGTGCTTACCTCTTGCAGCACACATACAAAGATCATTGAAGACTATTAAATTGAATATAATCATTGCTTGTTCTCGCGTCTAACCTCTGCGTTACCTCTACTCGCCTGGTACATCGTTCGACTACTTTAAGTAATTTGGATTTTGCTCAGAGAAAGAAAAACCTGCCATCTTTTACATATTATAATTTCTTGTGAAGTATTTACCACCCTACCTCTGATTGTCTGGTATCATAAATCCACAAAACAACAAAAATTGTACTTTCGACTCCTTGTTGCAGTGCACATACTTTGTAAAAATAGAGGCAAACTGTTTTTGACTCACATTCTATTAATTATAACACCTTAGTATATTTGTAGAAGATTGTCATTTTAACGCGATAAAGCAAAGTTTACTGAGGTAAGATTACTGGTGTGAAACACCTTGTATTTATAATCTCCTGGTACGATGGACTCCTCTCCGGCGGATAAATCATTGTCAGATACGGAAACATTGAACGCACCTTGTGATAAAACACCGCCTACCTTCATTTCTCACCGCATTAAGAGAAAAAATAAGGTGAAAATGAATGAATGAATGAATAAAGTGAACTTTGAAAATTCATACGAGAAATAAAATTTCTCGTATGAATTTTCAAAGTTTAAGGACGAAATCAACTCAATGTTTATGTCATTTATGACTACCCAGGAGCAAGAAATAATAAAATTTAATGCAAATCTCAAAGATATTAGACAAACAAGTATCAACATCGAAAATTCTATTGCTTATTTGACAGCTCAAAATTCAGAATTCAAAAACAAAATAGAACAGTTGGAAGGAAAAATTAATGAGGATAGAAAATATATTACGATCTTAGAAGATAAAATCGATAGTATGCAAACGGATAGTAAAAAGTCAAATTTTGAAATAAAAAACGTACCGAGAAAACCAAATGAAACGAAAGAAGATCTAACTGAAATGATTTTGCACTTATCTAGTACTCTTGGTTCTCAAATTAAAAAAGAGAATATAAAAGACATTTACAGAGTACGTAATAAAAAGGGAATGAACCTGAACACCCCAATAATAGTTGAAACGTCTTCTACACTTCTGAAAAATGAAGTCTTGAAGTTATGTAAGACATTTAACATTAAACATAAAAATAAACTATGTGCCAAGCACCTGGGGTTACGTGACCATGAGAACACCCCTGTTTTTATTTCAGAACAGCTCACGCCCAAAGCCGCCCGCTTATACTTTTTGGCTCGCGATTTGGTTAAGGCTAAATTATACAAATTTTGTTGGACTGCTTATGGAAGGGTGTATTTGAGAAAAGAGGACAACTCACCAATTATTCAAGTTAGGAGTGAAGTGCACATTCTTGATTTAAAAAAAACTAAATGACTAATTGTGTCCTTTGTTAACGTGTTTATTAAGAATGAATTACGCGTTTGTTGCTCAGGATGTTTATTGTCATTAATTTGTTTTTCTCCTACAAGTATTTCGAAAAATGTATGTAACATTGTATTTCTTTATAATTGCTTGATAATAACATTAGTATCAAAGCGTCAAAACCATCATACCTACAATTACTCTCCTACTTATTATTACATATTATTACACACTCACACATATATTTACATATACTATAACACACAAAACTTACACTCTAACATTCATACCTGTACACAACTCCACACATCCGCTATTGATGTAATTTTCCAATCTCTTGGCCCTTTAAAATTGAAAATTCAACCTTTATTATATGAAAATTCTGACTCAAACTTTGTAACTCAATTACAAACCAGAAGGCAATTGAAATCAGATGTTACAAGGTATAGTTTTTATTTACACCACTTAATATTTCTTCACTTTTATAATGGATAGTTGCCTTACAACTATAACAGATATGGATACTTCTATTTTGTCACATTCAGTGCAATGTGATATTCAAAAATTAAATGAAAAAATTATAATTAATAATGAAGACTTAACTGTTATAACACAAAACATACGTAGCATTTATTGTAACTTTGATGATTTTCAGGTAACGTTATCTCAATTGAAATTTGAGCCAGATGTAATTGTCTTGACGGAATGTAGAATTAATACACATAAACCGATACCTAGCATTAATAACTATAGTTCCATTTCGTCTAATTATGTATCAAATCAAAACGATGGGGTAGTAGTTTATGTAAAGAGCCATTTAAAGCCAATTTTGAAAGAAATTCGTCTTCAACAAGCTACATGCTTACAAATTGATATACTAAATAATGTAATTTTAGCTATATACCGCTCACCATCTAATCACAACGCTTCTGAATTTATAGATTCACTTAGTGCTCATTTAAATACTTTAAAAGCTTATAAAAATTTAATAATTACAGGCGATATTAATATAAACTTAATTATAAAAGCCTCAGAACAATCAAATGAACGTCTAAATAGAATAAATTACTTAAATATGCTTGCTTCATACGGAATATTTCCTGGTCACTTGTTACCTACTAGGGATTTCAGTTGCTTGGATCAATTCATGCTAAAAATTAATAAAAAAAATTATCACCCAACATTGCTATTCTAAATACTACGATCACTGATCACTCTACAGTTTTATTAAGCTTATCAAAACTAAAAAAAGATTATACTTACCCTAAACACTCAACTGTTATTGATTTTGAGAAAGCGTTATCTATTTTATTGGATAAGAACATTCAGATCTTATTACTTAGTGATGACCCTGACTATGTTGCTAGACATTTAATATTCAAGATGATGTCATCTATTGATGAAAGTACCATTACAAATTTTTTACCAAAAAAGAATCGTTGCATCAAACCATGGATCACGTCTGGTATTTTACGTTGCATTAATAATAGAAATAAAATGCAACAGAAACTGAAGTCTGATCCATTTAATGAGGTTTTAAAAATTACATACCGGCGCTACCGCAATTTTTGTGCCCCTGGATGGGATCGAATTCCAAACAAATTTCTTAAATTAGCCAGCGATGCAGTAGCACCTGTAATTAGCCATCTGGCTAATCTTTGTTTCCATAACGGAGTTTTTCCGTCTTGTCTTAAGCAATCATTGGTCACCCCGGTGTATAAGAGTGGAAAGAGAGATGAGATAAATAATTACAGACCGATTTCTGTGCTGCCGGCAATTTCCAAAATTATTGAAAAATTAATTAATTCTAGACTTTTAAAGTACCTCAATAAGTTTAATATTTTATCAGACTCTCAATTTGGCTTTAGACAAAATTGTTCCGCAGAAGATGCTGTTTTAACTTTAACATCTTTGATTACAGAACATCTTGATAACAGTAAAAAATGTCTAACTGTGTTCCTTGATCTAAAAAAAGCTTTTGATACCGTCTCCCTTCCCACTCTTTTACGAAAGCTGGAGGACATAGGAATTAGAGGCACGTCTTTGGAATTATTTAAAGATTACTTATTTGGTAGAAAACAAAGAGTTAGAATCGGCGAATATGTGAGTGATGAGACTGAAATCTTCTTTGGCGTTCCCCAGGGAAGCGTGTTGGGCCCTACTCTTTTTCTCATATATATTGATGAATTAACTAAACTAAATATTTCAGGGGGGAAAGTGTTTTCGTATGCTGACGACACTGTAATAATTTTTGAAGGTTCTAAGTGGAATTCTATTTTTAGCTTAGCTCAAGCAGGCCTTAATGAGGTTACTAGTTGGCTTACATCTAATATTTTAACTTTAAATATTTCCAAAACGAACTATATCTGTTTTACAATTAATAATAAAAGTCAACCAGATAATAATAAATTTTGCCTTAAAATACATCAATGTAATAAAATTGACACAATTAATTGTAATTGTACGAAAATAGACAAGGTTGCCTATACTAAATATCTAGGAGTAATATTAGATCAACGGCTATCTTGGCATCAACAAATAATATATGTCAATGACAGAATTAGAAAATTAATATGGGTATTTAAAACTCTCAGAGACATAACTTCAAAAAAACTACTTAATCAAATTTATGTTGCATTAGCCCAATCCGTGTTAAGTTATTGTATAACTGTTTGGGGAGGCGCTTCTAAAACCAAATTTCTAGATGTGGAACGTGGGCAGCGTTGTCTTCTTAAAGTAATGTATTCTAAACCATTCAGATATGCCACTGAAGACCTTTATGATTCGAATTTGCTATCTGTCATTTTACTAACAACGTTACGTAAACATAAAACTATAGAATTTGACAACACAATAGCTTATAATAAGAGAAGGAAAAATAATGTTATTACTATACACAATACACAATTACCACACACTAAAACAAAATTTGCCCACACACAATATTTTCTTCAATCGGCAAAATTATATGAGGCTATCAGCGGAAAAGTGGTGTAAGCCACATTTTTTAATGATTGCAGTTTTGG
>DWND01000211.1:0-11680 GCA_018250195.1 Cecropterus albociliatus | reverse complement strand
ACGCAAGAACTGCTTCACGTTAGAAATAGGTGTGGCGGTGGTACTTCCCCGTTCGAACTACATTGGTTCTACCACCTTCTGAAATTATTATTAACTATTAAAATTTAGTTTCTTAAAGGTCGATTTAACAAAACTGTAGTTAAATGTTTCTGATAGTCTGATAGTGAAAGATATAATAATGTAACTGACAATTTGAAATGTCCGCGTAATTCTATACAAAGTAAAAATATTTCATTTCATTCTAAACATATCATT
Organism: Cecropterus albociliatus; assembly: GCA_018250195.1. NCBI lineage: Eukaryota > Metazoa > Arthropoda > Insecta > Lepidoptera > Hesperiidae > Cecropterus > Cecropterus albociliatus. Next base: position 11,425 of record DWND01000211.1, on the reverse strand, counting down.
GACTACAATTAAATAATGACAAGTTAAACGAATTAGATTTTATTTAAGCAAAACCATAATAAGACATTTAGCTGTGTAATAGCCTCGATTATCATTTCGGTGATAAATACAGATTTTTAATAAAAACTATATATATATTATGATGTATTTATTCAGCACATTTAAAATAAAAATATTAACAAACAAAAATAAGTACTTGTAAATAAATTAACACAAACGTTAAAACATTTTTAATTATACAATCCTGCCAGAGGTAGTATTTAAATATGGAATTTTTTATTCTTTGTAAATCATAATTAACACCGTCTCCATAAATCATACTTAACCTCGTCGAATTGAGGCCTTAAAAAAACCAATGACTAAGAATCTACACTTTAGTATTTCGTTATATTATTATTTACGTCTTTATTCAATGAATACAACGAAACAACAACGACGAGACGGTGGTACCCGTTCTATCTCGTACATACATAATAATAATAACATTATACAAAATTAATTTCAAAAGAATTTCAAAAGCCTTAGTTGAAATGTTGAGTTTGAAATATTTTTTCCCGTCGAAAGCAGACAGGGATAAAACGCATACATAAAACTTTCCGTTGCAAAATTTAACATCCTGGAACTTTACCTGCCGGTACCGCGAAATGCACTCCAACGGGCACCATCACGATTCGTCTTCTATTTTATTTTGTTGTAATCCTACAGTGAGATTGATTCAAACCACGCTTTAGATCAAAACCAAATAATAATTTTGTATGCTTTTAGACCGATATTATCAGAATAATAGTTTTAAAATTTCCTTCTTACCTAATGTGGTCCAAGTGAAAATATTTTTTGGCTGGAACTTAGCCGCAACGCAAACCATAGTTAGATCTAATTTTCACATATTTGTCAAGTTTTGGGAATATGGTAGAAATGTAGCTGCAGGGCATACCACCAAAATTTTGAAAGTTTCAAAAACTGTTTTTTTTTTTTTAAATATCAACATATTTTATGTTTGATTTGAGATTATATACGAAATTTATTTTATTTTATTATAGAAATATATAAGTTAACTTTTAACTAAAAGTAGCAACCAGATTTAAAATACTATTCTAAAATATCAGAAGTATAAACGAATAGAACACATACATACCACTTTTCGTTGCATATTTCAAATCCTCCAACTTCGCCTGTCGCGTATGTGAAATGGTCTTTGACAAGCGCTGACATTCCACTGTACCTATTAGTTTTTTTACTTATACACATGTCATATTAATTATTACGAGTTTATTACGTTTTCTGAAAAACAAATATTATATATATTTTGAACATGTACTAAAGACAGTTCCCGTATCGTTAGACTCGCTGTGTCCTGCAATCTCACCCGCTACTACATAAGAAAAAACCGAACATACATAGCGTGATGTTATAGAGCTTTTCACAATAAATGGACACAAAAATATTTTTTTGATTCGAACCAGTAGTTCCTAAGATAAGCGCGTTCAAACAAACGAACTCTTCAGCTTTATAATATTAGTACATATATAGAAACTCGTATTTAGGCAGAAACAGGCGTGGCGGTGAGACTTCCGGAGTTGACCAACAAATAATTCTACCACTTATGTATTTAGTTAAACAGTGTTATTTTGTCTATGTAATTTGATTGACATCCATCTATTAACCTTTTGAAGTCCAATGCTGAACGTAGGTCTCCCCTAATGGTGGTTTGTACCAATAACCACCGCGCTTGTCATTTGTGTTGGTGCCCGTAATGGTTTTAGATATTACACAAGATGCCGCAGCTTGTTGTTTTGTCCGTTATGTTGGCAATGAAAACAATCAGGCGGAGATACCGCCATCTACCTGTCGGGGAATTTTCGGGCATTCAAATAAACGAAGACAGTTTGATGTTACTGCCATCTATCGATGGATGTATCTACATCTGTCATGTTATCAATGAGTGTAGGGATATAAGGCTACTATAAGACCGAGCGTCGCATATGTTATTGTTTTTCGAATTGTTATCGTTACTCTGTCCAGATGGTGAACGATATAAGTGTAATTTTAATAACATAATGTATAAGTTAAAACTTAGTCGGCTCCCCTGACATCCATGAGAAGAAAAGGTTAACTTGTTATTAGGACTAACCGTAAAGTACGACAATCGAAAATGATCATTAGATTCCAAAATGATGATTAATAGATAGAGAGAACAGACTAAATTAGACTAACTAAATTTATTCTATTTTAGTCTATTAATACCTAATTACACTAACCGTAGTATGACAATCTTACTACTTATTTCGGTTTAAATCCTTTGCAACTAATCATAAATAAGGATGTAATAACGAAACCGTAACAAATAAACATTAATGCCACTATTAGATAATTTACATTGTAAGCATGTTCAAAACTTTGAGGCATTAAAATTTTACGACCATCCTACGTTTGTTTAATACCAACATTTATGAATTTCGTGCTAATATTATGGGAATAAACGTTGAAATATAAGTGCCCGTGAATAATGTGGCAATATAGAGGGGAGATAGGGGATTCCTTGAGTATTAAAAAAAGCGCTTTCTATATTCATAGCCCCACATTATGATTTTCTCCTGTGCAGTGGGTGTTTTGGACATACACAAAGACCCAGACCCAGAAGAGAAATGTAAATTCATCATTCAGATTTCTGTCTGACAGGGGATCGAACCCTGAACCGACTGCGTATCAAACCGGCATGGTGACCGCTCAACCACGCGAGTCGTCAAAATATAGGCGTGAAAGGAAACATTCTTTAAACGGAAGTTTTTTAACTTTTTTATTGCAATTTATTGGAGCCTATTTATTCTGGAATCCGTAATAGACCAGACGTTTTTTGCCGACCGCGAATATTATAATCTCTCTTAGAATAATAATTAGTAATGAAGCCTCAAAGAGCTATCCGCGAGTACAATTTGAAACTAAATATCTACAAGCTAAAGTTGCAAGACATTCTCATCTTACCCAGATTAAAGACGTTTTTAATTATTATAATTACGAAATCGTATACTCATGCATATATTTTTTTCCGCGTTAGATAAGTGGTAGCATGCATCCTTGAAGGAACGATAATGTTCTGCTGATTTCTGACTTGTAGGTTATATAAAGGCACAAATTCGTGTTTAGTGTAAATAACCGCACTATTCAAATTTTCAAGAATATATTTTTTATTTACAACTAGCTGTGCCACGCATTTTCGCCGGCGTTTATTAGAGACCAATTTATTAAAACAAACAAACATAGCGTGATGTTATATAGCCATAAGCCTTCCACGATACATTTACTATTCAACACAAAAATATTTTTTCAGTTCGAACCAGTAGTTCCGGAGATTAAATGCTAATAATATTAGTATAGATATTATATACTGTTTTTCTTCATATTAACAGCTATTCAGCAACACATAGCACTCATGTTATTAAAGAGAAATAAATGTGGCGGTGATGCTTCCGGAGCCGAACCACAAAGAGTTCTACAGCATTTAAAATATTGTATTTATTTTGGAAGAAGATTCATTACTTGTATACTATGTTCTAAGAAGTAAATCTACTTACACCTGGATCTCTGCGGGGTTGAGCAACCGTCCTCGCAAGTAGACCAACACCTTGAAGTACTTGCCCTTGTGGTACACTGTCACATGTGTGGAGTCCTGGTAATGGACTATCTTATCAGTTTCCACTCCCGGCACCCTCACCGTGTTAAATAGGCGTTCGTATTGCCACGAACAAAGGGGCACCATGTTTTGTAACATAATCTGGAATGGAAATATAATATACTCAAAGTTAATAACAACAATATTACGAAGAAAATATATTTGAATGATTTATAACTAAATTGGATTGATTATTAGAAAGAGTGGAGGCAACTTTTGGAATGACAATGAAACAAAATAACGGAGTCTAATCTCAAACTACTCGCATACAACGACAAATAATGGGAAAGCGAAAACTATACTATAGACTTTCATGAAAATTGGTAGAACTACAGGCAGAAATTTCATAATATTGTCCCGGAGGCTACTAACGCCCTTATTCCTAATATCTCAGCATTTAGTTAAGTCCTACTGTGTTCTGGGAGGAACAAATGGTAAACGAGATACGATTACATGAGGAATTCCAAGTTAGTCCTCAGATAGCAACAGATCTATGGCCAATATCAGGTAGTATTCCCTTAATTCTCTGACGACCCGCGTGGCCGAGCGGTCACCATTCCGGTCTGACGCGCTTTGAGTCCCGAGTTCGATTCCCGTCCAGACAGAAATATGAATGATGAGTTTAGATTTCTGAGTCTGGGTGTTTGTGTATTCGTGTTTTTGTGTCCATGGTTTGTGTGTCCACGACACAGGAGAAAATCCTAGTGTGGGGCTATGAGTGTAGAAAGCTTGTGTTAGCGTGTGTTAATTGGGAGATCATCCTATTTGGAGATAAAAACATACCGGTTCTAGTTCCTGTCTCTCGATAAGTCTCCGGAACTTGAGGCAGAAGTGTATGACGGTACTCGCGCGAGCCGCTTGTATGGTGGTCGGCCGCAGAAGGATGTCAGTGCCGTAGAAGTTGGAGTTGACCATCAGCGGAGACCGACCGCGCAGGTACACGTACTCCTCCCACCAGTCAGACACGTAGTTGCTAGACCACCTGCGTATATATAAATATTCGGTGATTGATTGCAGGGACCGTGCATTTAGTTGTATCTAAATATGAATAGCCGTTTATTAGATGACTCGAATGCTGCCATCTTCATTACTATTTACTATGCATTGGAGCTAAGTTTAGTGCTTAGGTTGTACACTGCTCATCAGACCCATAATCAATTTACATAATGATTTATATAGAAATATTATTAAGAGTTTTTTACGTTAGAGACACATAATTTATTACGTATTATCCATATATATGATATTTGTTTATAAAATATATCATTATATTTCAAGAAATTAGATACAAGATGCCACACGTCGTCAAAGTTCAAAATGATGTTGAAAGCCCTAAAGCAACATTGGAAAATTAATTATACTCTTACACCTGCACTCGATAACATTCTTGCATGAAGCAATTTTTCTGTACAAGTGCATAAATATTATACGTCGGATTAGACGATAATATTCATACATTAATCTGCATGTGAGTACAGGATTCGATTTATCTACTAGAAATTGACAAAACGATAAGTATATTTCAGAGATAAACTTCACGAAATTATTTCTAATAAAATTTTATCTTGCATCGTTAACCGAGACACTAATGCCGCGCATGTACTGGACTGCTCAATTGTGACCTAAAAACATTATTTTTGTTATCAATACTTTCAATTCTTTAAAATATGAATAAAACAGTAAATGCAGGTTTGTGTTATATATTTATGACGCGGTGGACTCTAGGTAAAGCAGCCAGAATGCCGATAATTTTACATAGAATTGTCATCGCGTCTGGTTGACGCGTCAGGCAAATCAAGGACCGGTGCGAAGAAATGCCAAAGCTAATTAAACACTATTGGAGTTGAAACGGATATCCGTCAACAATCGTTATCCAGCCTGTTCATTACTTTCAAATAAAATTATAAATTAAAAAGTTTACATTTCGGAAATTACTCATAATAGAGATATGCACCATTATGATATAAGCACTAAACGAGATATAACGGGATAACGTAATTATTTGGGTGGTCATGTCTTATTATGTTAATAAAGTGCTAAGTGCAGCAGGCTGACTGTCGGCATTGCACTTAAGATGGGGATATCTACATATCTTTTCACCTGTATCCTGTCACTAGTAGTTATACGTATAATAGTAGCGATCTAAAATCACTTTCGGCCTTTGAACGAAGGCGATATATCTGGTTATAAACATTCGAAGCTAGCCAAATATACATTATGCCATATCGGGCAAATAATTATTATACTTTTCATTTTTATTATACATTTACGTAATTAATTTCAAACATAGTAGTGAGACACACAAAAATATGTAAAGCAAATCCGTAAAAAGTAAATCGATTACCTCAAGGTTATCAACGTGTCTCTAATGGACTTCCGCGCAGCACATTGTTCTGTTTATTTACAAAAATCCATGATAGTTTTTATTACATCTTCTTCACAAATATATTTTAACGGCTCAGCCAAAGACATCTAAACGTTAGGGACCAACAGTGCCGTGCTAAATTATAAAAAAATACTAACCTATTTAAATCGTGCTTTTAAGTGTACTTAAAAAGTAGAAAGGTTTATTTAGGATTTTACATACACAATGAAATTTGATAAATATATAAATATAATAATATAAATCGGCTAAACGGGAATATTTTAACGATTTAATTTTTTTTATAATGATTTATGTAGATTGTATGTAGACAATCTTTAAAGCCGATAACGATTACTTTACTACTTGTCAAAGATGATTACATGTCAAATAATGTGTATGTCCAACACAGCTGGCGACGCAAACCCTCAAAGTGCTTACCCCTGCGCTTTATCATCTATCGCGGAGTTCACCATTCGTTACAGATTATTCAATTTTAGCGCTTGCTAGAAATCTTCGACATTTGCCAATTTCCGCCAAAACCGAAGGTAAGGCAGTTTTTTTGACGAAGGAAGCCGAAGCTTCGGACGGACACATGTATTAAGTAATACCTGAACACGAAACCACGCATGAAATTTGGCTACTAACGATCACCCATTCTCGACCCATCCAGACCGCGCCCGAAAACGACCGACATTCAAAAGTACTTTAATTGTTTTTTCATTTTTTTATATACGGTACCGTGTGGAAATATCGTATCAGTACCGTATACAAATCAATATTTTTTTGTATACATGTGTGTTACCATGATTTCAAAGTCAGATATCTCTGGAGCTTCACTGCAATGGTTTCTTCGAACTCCTTCGCTAGTTTCTCCACTCTCTTATAGTTCTCATCGTCCAGAAGTGGGCGAACACTGATGAGGTACTGAAAAACAAACAATCATTAAATATACTTATTGTGTAGGTAGTACTAGACTCCTATTGGCATAGACGTATAGTTGCTTCTGATTTTTTGGTTATATACCCACCGAGTTGAAACTACACATATACCATGGATGTTGTTGTCTAACAGGTCACCTACCAAAAATGTTATGAATAAAAAGCACGCACCTCAAATTTTTTCGAGTTAAGACTGTATTAGTAGTACCTGTGGAGTAGTCCCCAAGGTCCCCAGATGTAGTAGTAATAGTAGTTCTGTCTCTTGGTCTTTATTGTGTTAGCGAACATGGTTACCATAAAATAATTAGGCCAAGACATAGACAGTAAAATACTTTACCCGTCTCATGGTATCTTTCACAGCTGGTAAGGGAAGCCGGGGAAGAGAACCCTGGAAGCTGTACAGTCGGGGCTTGTTCCACCCAGACAGGACCTTCACTACGCTGACCCACAGCATCGTTTTCAACGACACTTTGGACCCGGGCGCACGGTTTTCGTACATCCAACCCTGTGGACAAACACATGTAACGTTCAACAACTTTCATACTAAAAGTTTCTACAAAACCAGATGACTCGGGGAGGTTCATATCCCCTTAGAATAAATATTTTTTGTGTTAACAATAGTAAAATTAATGTTATTTTAATACTTTTACAAAAACAGAAGTTTACTATCAGCATTAAAAAAAACTTGCAAACCATTGTCAAACAAAAAAGACTTGTTCGTCTCCTTTGTATATAGTTAGTAGTATATACGGGGATAGATAAAACATTAAAGAAATATAGTGTTTTTTGTCCTATAATAATAATTCGGGGTGAACTCAAATGAAACAAAAATCTTTATTCTCGGCTTCGTGGCCGTTATTAAGTTATAAGTCGTCTTTCATTCCGACTTTATTTCATAAAAAATAATAGTGGTAAAATTCCGTATTTGACAGGTTCGCTCACTTCATACGTTAACACAATGAACAGAAAAGACAGAACCGCGTTAACAATAAATAGCTAAATAAATCTCAGATTGAACATGCATGGCGTGGTAAAACATACTCGGGCAGAGTATTTTAAACTAATATGTAGGTAAACTTCTGAATAAGCTTTAGATTTCACAAAGTGATTAAATACATAAGGTTAACATACTTTGTCAAGACTTCATTTGTCAGAACGTCTTTGTCAAGATTTAATTTGAATATAATATAGCCTCATTCAATGAGAATACTACACGTTTATAATTTGCAAAAGATTATTTTGTGAAAAAAAGTACTCGATTTTGTCCTCTAAACCTTTCAAGGTCCTTTCAAAATCGTATGTTTTACCCGACTGCATCAGAAGAAGGGTAATTGTTTTTCAAACGTATGTATGTATATACGAATGTATGTTTGTTTGTATGTATGTCAATTTCTTTGGCACGCGCTACAGCCGAAACGGCTTGACGGATTGTGACGTACGACATATCATTAGAATCAGTTTGTATAGTGACATAGGCTATATAATTAAAAAAATGGCGCCTGGAAATAGAGGAAAAAGAGGGAGGGACGTTTTTTATTACTATTACGACAATGTGGGTATCAAATGAAAGCTAGTAAATAGACCAATCTAAACATATATGTATTGTAATACTTTTACTACACTACTTTGACAAATATTCACATAAGCGGTTGATGAATTACATATGTATATTTTATCAGTTGGTAGAACCAGTGTAGTTCGACCGGAGAGGTACCGCCGCCGCATCTATCTAACGAACGTCGAAGGGTGTGGTTGCCGGCTGACTTATATTTGAGGCGAACATCATAATCTTCGGGAGTAGCAATGCATCCGTGTTCGACTTCAGATAGAACTCCTGTTCTGTATGAATTTGCTTACGTGTGTCCATAGGCGGCAGTGACCACTTACCATCAGGTGGACTGCATGCTCGTTTGCTACTTCAGTCTGATAAAAAAATATATTATTATGAACAAAAATTTGGTTTTAAGCGGTAGGGTTTTCGAAGTTATACTTCTTTTGGCGCGTTAGGGAAAAATAGAGTAATTTTTTACGATGCGCGCGCAGACCGTCACGAAATACGACACCCTGAAATTAGCTATAGTCAACATTTTAGTTCTAGGTATTTCATTGTTTTATTTTTTAATTATTTGTAATAAATAAAAAATGTTAATTTCTTTAATTAGGTAGAAATATTTTTGGGATATTTAAGTAAACTTTATTCAACTAAATAATGTGTTATAATAAAACTTTCAATGTATTAAATACATTTTTTCTATTGTCAGTGTCGTTTTTTCTACAAACGTATAATAAGGCGATAGATAAAAAATGTAAAACGATTTCTATCTTGTTAGGCTAAAGAAGTATAACTTGTAACGCGAGCACATAAGTACACACACTGTATTTAGTTCTAATGTTTTTAACGATAGTATCTTGCCTTGTACATGAGAAGCAACTTCAGGAGATATCTCATGAAGAAAATGACCGACAGCCACATGGTGAGAGCGGCCAGCAGGCAAGCTATCACTTGCCACATAGTTGAAGTACTGTAACAAAAACATACCGAACTATACAAAACTATACATACATACACATCTATATCTGAAGGTGATTGATATAGGCAAGAAGTCTTTATAATATTTTACTCTCTTCACACATACGACAGCGACAACTGCATGGGCAGGTTTATACATTTCGCCATCCAAATCAGCAGTGTGCACTGTCCAGCGACCCCGTAATGACGCAAAGAAGCAATGGCCACGTCGTCGCTACATACCATGGAAAAATATCTTAAAATCTAACGACAGATTATATTCCATTTTTAAAGTTATTCAATGGAGCATACGGTAACGACTGCTTGCAGGGACATTTTGTCGTCGTAGTACGACTGAATAGGCACATGTTTAATGCAAATACGTATGACAACTTCACGGGGGAACAACGGAGGTCAATGCATGTTGCCTTCTCAACTTTGTGTCGTAATTCATCTTGTAATAGAAAAAAGGTGTGGTAAGAGTGTCAACGACGAGCATTTTTAACATAATAATTGAAGCAGTTATTTTGGTCGATTCCAAATCCATTGTTACGGTTTCTATGCCGTTCCTGTTCTTAACTACTACCAAGAATAATCCCGTAATCAACCTATCACTGGACACGGGTTTCACAGAGTAAGGAATTTAAGTTATAGTCCACCACACTGACCAAGTGTGGATTGGTAGATTTCATATATTTTTGGGAAATTTTAATAGTTATTCGAAATATTATGCGTAAATCTTTTATTTATTCACCTTTAAAGTAAGTGATAATTAATGTTTAATAAAAAATACTCACCCGGGTAATATAGCTAGGGCCTTATGTACTAATCCTAAGGGTATGTTGAAACCACCGAAGTGGGCAGCCACGAGTAGCGTCCAAAGGACGTACAAAGACTGAAGATGCCCGGGATAGACACCATTGTTGACACTATTCTGTAAACAAAATGTTTCAGTTACAGTAAAGTATTAGCAAACGCGTGTACCGTCCACCACGCACATAATTAACAATTAGACTCCTTGAGGTAGGAGGCGTTCGTTCGGTGACCGATCTATTGTAAACAGGCCAGTTCGGTAAAACCGAATCCGGGCGACGCATTCGGTGAACGACCTAAATGCGTATTACCCGTCACGTTGCATGCCCAGAGACGCGCCGTTGTCATGCCTGTAGGTGTTTCACTACTAACGTATATTCATATTTATGAATGATAATATCGAATACTACTTTCCTGATGCTGATGCATGCATTTAGAGGCACTAATAAAAATAGAATAAAAATATGTGTTACTCCGTACTCTAAATATGGACATATATGAAAACAATAGTCTGCTCTGTTCGCGAGAGGTGAAGGTCAACAAAACAGGAGTATTTCCCAGCTCGGCATGATCAGCTGCGACCCAGTCGACGGCTGAGACCTAATTGGATAAATTCAATGGCATTGGGGCTTGGTTTCGCAAGCATCCTTATTAGGAGGAAGCGAACTCGTATCGTTTGTTATTTTTGTACTGTTTTACCCATACCAAAAAATTAAATCACAAACTATAGGTCAGGAGTAAATCATAAATTTATAACGTAAAAGCCACGTTGCCCGCGACTTTTCACGCGAAAGGTATAAATAACGAATATGTACATTTTACTCTATAATTTGAAATTTATTGGTTCTAGCTTCAGTAGTTTATTAGGCTCTGCGACTAATAGTTAGAAGTGAGTATCCTTTTAGTGTTTAATAGCTGTAATCGAGCTTTGCTGCGGGAATAAAAATAGTCTCCATGTATAAAATCCAAAATTTTGCAATTGCAATTGCAAAAGTAGCCTATAAGTTGCTCAGCTAAATATGCTACATTTTTTTATGTAAATCAGACCACTAGTGATTGAATAAAAAACAGACACACACCGTCTCATTTGTATAAATAAGTATACATATACAAGTATACACTTATATGAT
>DWND01000210.1:0-11688 GCA_018250195.1 Cecropterus albociliatus | reverse complement strand
GAGTGAGTGAGTGAGTGAGCATTCTTTCGCTTTTTTATATATAGATATAGCCTATGTCACACTGCATACGGAGACATTTCTAATGATATGTCATACGTCACAATCCGTCAAATCGTTTGGGCTGTACCGCGTACCAAAGACATGGACATACATACAAACAAACATACATACATACATACGCTCGAAAAACATTTCCCCTGCGTTTGACGCAGTCGGGAAAAAATACTATATGTATGTATACTAATACTTTTATAGCTTGCGTTGAAAAATACTATATTTTAACGATGCAATGTTGGTGACCCTACTCTGCACACAGTGGTTTTTTATCGCTTCCGAACGTCTCTGCTATGCATCGTTTGTTTGATTTTGTCGCATCGCAAATGGATATCGTATTTTTGTGATTGATGTCGGAAAAAACTAGGGACTTCTACGATGTAACGTTATGTGATGAGATGTAATTATGTTATTCTCATAATACAAATACTAAAAGTAGAGTTCATCGACATCGATAAAAGTATCTCAAAGAATTCGAGCAAGTATACTTGTTGCCAAAACCATAGGGCATTAGTTTGTTCTATAATATTAGATGGATAAATAAATAAACCGTTTATTATACCATAGATTTTATTATATACTACTACATACAGATTACAAATCGCAAAAAAGTTAATGAAAAGTCTGCCAAGTGCGAGTCATACTCGTAGACTGAGGGTTCCTTACCATTATCAATAAAATCTACAAAAAAAAAAAAACTTTTATGGGAGTTTTATGGGACTTTTTATGGGAGATCAATATTTATTTCATTCTTTTTTTAGTATTTGTTATTATAACTGCAACAGAAATACATCATCTGTGAAATTTTCAATTGTCTAGCTATCATGGTTCATGAGATACAGCCTCGTGAGGGACTGACAGACGGACAGCGTAGTTTTCATAATATTCGGGTTTTTACCCATTGAGTACGGAATCCTAAAAATAGTGGACCTCAAAGAGCTGAAGGAGGCGTGTTTCCGCGAAGAGTTACCATATTTGGTGCACATGCCAAATCAGGTGGTAGAACCAGTATAGTTCGGCCGGAGAAGTACCACCGCCACATCTTTTTTTTATAAATATGAAGTAGCACACGAGCAAGCAGCCTACCTGATTGCAATTGGTTACTGCCGCCCATGGACATATGTAAGCAACTTCACATAGAACAGGAGTTCTATCTAAAGTCGACCACAGATGCGTTGCCACTCCCGAGGACTGAGATGGTCGCCTTATATAAAAGTGAGCCGGCAACAACACCCTTCCATCGAAACGCAAGAACTGCTTCAAGCTAGAAATAGGTGTGGCGGTGGTACTTCCCCGGTCGAACTACGTTAGTTCTAGCAGCTCTCGAATTTATTTATAGATTTTTTTATCAACATCTATTTCTAGCGTGAAGCTAAGTTCTTGCGTTTCGGTGGAAGGGTGTGGTTGCAATTTACACTTACTTATGAGGCGACCATCTTAGTTCTCGGGAGAAGCATCGCATCTGTGGTCGACTGCAGATAGAAACCCTCTTCTATAAGAAGTTGCTTACTGATGTACATGAAAACGAGGACATTTTTTCGGCAAAGAGTTTTAATTTAAAATCGGTCAATCTCGAAAGCATTCTATATAACGCAACTTGTTATTATCAATGTGCCAAACAAGCACTTACTGACAATGATAGTAACGACCAATGATAGAGTTGTTGTTTTTATAGCTGAACGAGGGGTGATGTAATTTGATTGTGTCGGTTCGCGTCAATTGCGTGGGCTAACGTATCGAAATTTTGTTTTGAAACCTTTTCAGCTGATATTCCGCTCCAATAATCCAGCGTAGTGACGTCGCGACAGGAATATTTAGTATCTAGGTATTAATATGTGGAAGATGATAATATTTTTCGGGGTTTTAGCGAAACGTCAACATCGTTATATCTATTTTAAATAGCACACAGCATTTTTTTAATTTATCAGATTAAAATAGCAAACGAGCATGCTTCCTCATATAGAACAAGATTTCTATGTAAAGTCAACCACAGATGTATTGCTACTCCCGAAGACTAAGATGGTCACCTGGCAATGGTCACCTGGCACGTTCATGGCAAATGAACTAGTGTAGGTCGACCGGGGAGGTTCCATGGCAACACGTATTTGTAGCGATAAGCAGTTCTTGCTTGAGGCCACGTATAAAGTATAATCCTTCCAGGGTTTGATTGCCGGCTTACTTATACGAACGACCATCTTAGCTCTCGAACGTAGGACTTCAGTAAAACCATTGTTCTATATGAAGTTGTTATATGGCGCTGCAAAGAATAAGAGTTCTGTCTGAAGTAGTTTACACATGTCCATGGCTGCGGTCACCACTTACTATCAGATGGACTATATGCTCTTTTGCTACTTCAGACTTTAAAAAATCACCTGATATTATGTGGTTATCGGCGTCCATGGACATCTGTAATAAACTACATATAGAATATATGTTCTACCTAAAGCTGAGCAAGATGCGTTGAGACTCCTTAGGACTGAGATTGTCGCCGCGTACACAAGTCTGCTGTAAGTTTGTTACTTTTATTACAAAAAAAAATGTAGGTACCTCCGTTACGGTATAAAATTTTGTTGAATACGACAAACATTTTGATAAGATTTTAGGCATTTTCGGGCTTATTGTTTCCGACCCGATTATGCAGTGACGTCACGATAGGCTTTGTTCTGTTACATAAGTATTATGTTTGAAATGGTTTAGCGTATGTTTTTTGAACGTTTTGTTTTACTCTGTGTGTATTTATAATGAATGTTTATACTAACGAGCTCCGTTTGCGTAGAATACGTTGTAAAACGTGGGAAACAAAATATTCTGTAAATTTTTATATAGGTTTTGTTTTCTTCTTGTATATATAGATAGAAACGTTCCCAAGATACTATCTTTTACATATTTAACTTTTTATATCATTAAATAATAAAAGTCACAGACTTATAGATAACGATTGATCTAAAACACGAATTCCTAGAGTATTTTACTCAAAAAACCCAAATTTAAATGTACAGGTACATTAGGACCCCATAGCCAAATAACCATAAAAAGCATATCTTTGTGTTTTTTCCTAATGATGCAAAATACACGTTTAAAGACTTTGAGGATATACGAAGGTCGGTTTCCCAAGAAGCCCATATCGACCACTTTGGGTATCTCTGCTCTAACCTGATGTAAAGTATAATATTTGCACAGGAGTTTAGCACTAAGGTGCCATTTTAGGAAACCAATTCTCTATAATTATTTTAAATAACAAGTTTAAAATAATGAGTCTTAGCAAATTTATATCATGTTTAGGTTTACATTGTTGTAACTTCGGTTCATAATGTTAAACTGAACTCTAAACTGGCAACAAGTTAATTAAAGTGGCTAATTAAACCACTGCAGATACCGTCAAGATCTCGCGAGATGGCTAATAACTTTAAGTCGGCCACCGGGCCGCGGCTTTCGTCCCTACGAAGCTCAAGTGGCCGTTATCAATCGACTCGCATTCAACTTGAAAATTAAATTTCAAGATTTACAAAAGATAATAAATAATATTTGTTAAAACAGTACTAAGAATTCGATGGGCATTAAATGAAAAATATTACTTGAAGATTTGACGTATTTAGAAGGATATTTTAATGAGATACTCCTTCAATCATTGTTGCGGCGTATTAGGGGTTTATTTTTTAATCTTCGTCTGTGTTATCAGAGTTTATGTAACTGTTACTTCGCAACGAATGGTGCGTTTTAATTGATATTACAATTTCACATACATTTTTAACGATATGAATTCGATTAGACTAAAATTGTGACCCCAATCTGCTGGCATTGAGGTCTGGTTTTTGACGTCATGTGTCTGTTAGTAGGTAATTAACACTTGTTTTAAATTCCTTTAGTTCTAGAAAATATCGTGAAGACCTCTAAGCAAGCCTGTAAGGCAGTTAAAATATTGTTTCTGGGTAATTAAACGAAGTCGAGACGAAGGATATTTTGAGTTGCACAGCGCGATGGAGAAAAATTTCATCAAAATTGGTTCATCTAGTCGAAAATTCTAAATAACGAACATAAGAAAAATGCAATCCAATTGAGAACCTCCTTCTTTTTGTGAATTCGGTTAAGAATCTTCTTAACTCGTATTATTTCAACAAACAATCCGAGTTTATTTATTGGACAGTGAAACATATCGTACATATCGTAAAGCGATGTGAAGTTACTGTTACAAGTATTAAGAATTTTATTATTAGTATGTTTTTCTAGAACTCTAGATCGATTCGTATCCTTAGTTAACTAGCTATCATACTACAATGGACCGCCGAGGTATTGTGGTACTGACCACTCTCGGGCAAAGAATGACGCATTCACGAGCCAAAGCCGACAATGCACTACCACCTATTGTTTCGTTCCGACTTCCACTTTGCCAGAACCATTGTGATGTCGGTACACAGGAGTACACGGTGTAAACGGTGACCTAAAAACAGTTTTAAGACGGTTTATGTTTTGCGTTTTGTGTAATTACTTTCTGTTATGCCCCATTTTGACGGTGGCTAATAACTTGCGCAAGCACTATTATGATGTATCGAATTTGATCATTTGTATATTTTTCGCTTAGTAAGTGTTGTTTGATACTCGTTTGAACCTAGCGCGTGTTTTGTCGTTTATATTACTTGTCAACTATTATAATATTCATTTAGCAACGTTTGTAAATTTTTAGCCTTTTTGCGTAATATTAGTTTCCTATTCCTATATTTTGTAAGTTTCCCAAAATTCAATAACCAGAAAGACGTTAGTTTGGCTCTGTCGCCAGACGAATCCAGTATTTAAGATATTTTATTATTCCTTCCATTAACATGTCTCACACGAATTGATAACGAACGAGGCGCCGCAAGTTATTTCATACATAATATATGATTAAATAATGGCGCCATTACTAATGATTAGTGCTCGCGCCACTCATAGCACATCGACTTAAAGCAACATCACATTATTCTTGTCGGTGTTGTGTCGAAAGTTTATCTAGCTATGTATAATTTTAGAGACAGCTACGTCTTTTGTGTTCTGAAATTGAATAACAGGACCTATTTCTGTGAGTTATTAGTTAGGCGCTATCAGACACCTAGCCGTACCAAGACGTACCAGTTTGGTTTGCGAATTTTTGCTTTAATTTTAATAAATATTTTAGTTTTATCATCATTTTGCGAAGCCTGGCAACATATTAACAAGATATTGAAGTCTTTAATACACCCACATAATTGTATCATGTATTATGAGATTACCGTTCAGCATGCTCGCAAATTATTATTCGTATGTTGCGTTATAAAACAAACAATCTAAAAAATCTGCTACATATTAATATAGAATAGATGACTATAAGAGTTTCGTTCGTCGCTAGTTTTTAATTAGACTGTCGCTGTTATTTTTAACAAATACTTCTCTAAGTATAAAATGTATTATGTTATTGATCATTGACGCTTGTCTATATATTTTTTTTATAACTTTTATAAACGGTATATTTTATGTACCTGTAAAAATAACATTAAGATCTGTTCGACGTGATGTGACGCTTTCGATGTAATACAGAACGATAACCTAGATTATTTGAACCCTAGATTATGGTAACGAGTTGCGTGAGATCTAAAGATAGCATACTTTTTTGGGGAAAGGTCAAGGTAGTCGCTTAACGTTAGATTCACACCTTTATACGTTGGCCGCACGTCGTCATCTCATTATTGTCCCTTTGCTGGGCACGGATCTTCTCTTAGATTGAGACAGTTTTAGGCCACAGTCCACCGCGTCCAAGTCCAGTCCAAGTGCGAATCTGTTAATATTATCGAAAATTCCTGGGATTCTAGATTTGTACCAATAATTTGTTAGTTTCTAGGAACGTACAAATACGTCTCGTTTTCCAAAGTCCTAGTATTCAACTCGCAGTCTGTAAGTAGGCGTTTATCGATCTGAGACAAAGCGCTCAACTCATTACAGCGCGACGGGCGGCCGTGACGTAAATGTTTCATCAGGCTACTTCGTTTTACATTCGTAGATTACCTGGTAAATATTGTTCACGTATTTGGAATATAACAAATATCCAAGGCAACATCAATGACATGCAGTATTAAAATAGGGCAGTTATGATAAAGCTGGTTTCTAAAAAAAACCTTAGTTTCCTTCACAATAGTTGTCTTAATTCGACATATATACCTATATGAAAAATTCTAAGTCAATTAAACCAGTTTTGAAGCGCATAATGGATTTTCCTTTTTCAACTGTGGCCAAACCCTGATAAAACATTTGATGAAGAGTTGCAAGTTTAAATTTTCTACCGCTGGGTTGCTCTCGCAAGTGGAACATTCAAGTTACCATTCGTATTCTCATCCAACAGAAATTGGTGAATGTTTAAGTTTCCGATATGGTATATTAGGAGTTATGAAGTCACAGGTGGTATGTTAGGACGGCAGTAATTCATGTTAGATGATATTGAAACATATTTTTATATTTAATTTCACTAATTTGTATCATTATGTAAAATCATAACATTATAGATAAGCTTGAAACTTGTGAACTAGCAAAGATATGTAAAAAAAATTGTTAGGTAATACACACAAAAATGTAGGTAGATAAGTTTTTGAAATCTGTATGACTAATAAGTCATGCGTGAGTGTTATCCAACAACTTTATATACATCATCTGCCTTACTAATTATTTAATTAATCATCTGACTGATACAACATACATAAATATGTTTGTTCGTATGATAACTACAGTTACAAGTGTGAAAGTATCTGAAAACGATTAGGTAATCCTTACACGCGCGGTCAATGCCACGCCAGTATAGCTGTTTATAATTTAACATTATCAGAACAATAATTATTTTATACAATAATTATAACTTTAATCTCGGGCTTGCACACTATATACTCTACACTTGTAATTGCATTATTATTCGTTACTTAATATGTAATGGCACAAATAGACACCTGAGAATCGAAAATCTCCCTGATTTGAGCTTAGACTGATGCGCTTAGAATGATTCTAGTCATATTTATAAAAGTGTAATGGCTATTTCAATCCGTAATTATATTTTTACACTTTTTTTGAGAAAGTGTTTGTCGTGATGTTATGTCTCGAATTTAAACCTAAGTTAGGTCTTTCAGATTGTGACCTACATTAACCAAGAATAATAACTAAGAATGGATAGAGCGGAGGAAACACGAGCAATAATTTAGTTAAATTACCGGAAATAAATACAGTAGCGAATAAGAGCAAAGTTAAATCACTTGGAATGGAGTTAAGGCAACAAAGAACGGACATGTTAACAAATAATAGTTTTACGAATAATACTTAATAGTATAAATACAAATATAGTGTAAACCACTATTGTGGAAATATATCTTTATTGTATCTTTATATAGAAAAGCGAAAGCATAATCAGTCACTCGTCGAGTGATTAATCATATCATAGCCTAAACTACTAAAAGTATAATCATAATATTTGGACAATGTGTACATTTTATGATAAAAGAACCACTCACTAACAAAGGTTTTTGTGTTATTCTACCCAGAACGCAGCTAGATATTTGTTGGAAGTTTGTCAGAAATTCTGTCAATTTAAAAAAAAAACCTTTATTAGTTATTTATTGTCTCAAATTTGACATTGAAATTATTATTTCAACGTTTTCCAAAAATCTGCCCTTAAGGTATTAGGGGTAAGGGAGGTTTTTTTTGGATAATCTGTTTCAGTCTATAGGTACTAAGTCAAGGGCAACATCTATTGTATTTGTAGTTCCAAATTTCAGCAATTTCAAATACTGTATTATCTGGAAATCTACAGAATGAAATTGGTTTATAATGTTTTCCACGAACTACCTTGATGGCACGATGCCTCGTTAGTTCGTGCAAAATCAGCTGGTGTAAGCATCAGTAAATATGCAATGGAACAGCGCAGTATTTCTAAATCTTTTGGCCTAGAATTTTTTACTATTCTGTTTTTGTAATCACGATGCTCACTTTACAATAATTTTGTATCCAAATAAAGCAAAGACATCATGCGCGGCAACGGCCTTATAAATACAAAAATATAACTAGTAACATTGTTAAAGACAGTAAAACAAAAAAACTGGACGGCTTTAAGTTTTTACACGACTGCGTCAGAAGGAGGGTTGTTTTTCGAGTGTATATATTATTTTGTTCATAATGATATATTGAATTTTAAGCTTCATATGAGTTTTTGTCAAAATAGTTATGTCAAAGTATTATTATATCTATACTAATATTATAAAGCAGTGGAGTTTGTTTAGTTGAACGCGCTAATCTCAGGACTTACTTGTTCCAATTGAGTTTTTTTTGTGTTGAATAGTAAATTTATCGTTGAAGGCTTAATAACATGACGATATGTTTGTTTGATTTTAATAGATTGTTCTCTAATAAACGCGGGTGAAACTGCGTGGATAACATAAATAATTTTAGATTGGTCTGTTTCCAGGCCCCATTTTTAAAAATTACATAGGCTATGTATCTTTCCAAACTGAGACGTTTCTAATGTTATGTCATACATCACGATCTGTCAAGCCGTTTGAGTCATAGCGCGTGCCAAAGAAATGGACATACATACAAACGTACATACGGTCGAAACACATTACTCTTCCTGTGACACGAACAGGCAAAAATACAGTTGAATTGAAAACCTACTCCTCTTTTGAAGTCGGTTAACAAATAGAAAGAAAACCATAGTAAACAAGGGCTGAGGAATAACTGTAATTATCACGTACAAATTAATTGCACTTGTCGTGTTATCTACGTAACAAAAAATATTTTTCTTCGAATCATTATGATACGCAATAATTATTTTAACAGGAAAAACGCTAACGAAACTGACGCTTCTGTGCCATTTTAGTAATCAATTGATACAATGTTACTTCGATACAATCATTAAAATACGAAAAATAAAAACATTATTCAGTACCATACCAAATTGAAAACAACATTGAAATATTGAATTGAAGAAATAAATATACTATCGATTATTTTGCCAAAACATTATAGTGGTTGACTCCGTGACTTTTCTTTTCAGTAAAATCTGAGGGCGACCTATGTACTCGCGTATTAGTGATTGATATGGTTTCTTTTTTATCAATGTCTTGTTAAGAGTTCGTTGTTTATTTGGATTAATTCGTTGTTTATTTGGATTCGGTTAAGTTTGCTTGGATCTTTACAGCGAAGATAGCTTAATTGGGACGTAAAAAGATGCTTGACCCCGGCCTAAAATCAGACCAAGCCATTCCAGCATTACCAGCCATTAGGACCACACCTCCAATAGCACATTTTACGGGCAATCTAGGACCGCGATTGGCTTGATAGTGTGCGCTGTCTTTTGATCATTGTGTGCGGTCAACTTGGTCAACACTATTTACAGTTTAATGTTTTATGATTTTCCGTTTCTTACCATAACAGTACTAACGTTCGATGAACATACAAACTTAAATGACAGCATCCGAGGAAGAAAACTAGATTGAAATTTTCTCCAATGTTGACGACTGACGAGCAAAAGTTATGGTAACAATTAGACTATTTAATAACGCTTTAGTGCATTATCTGTTGATAAATGAATTCGATCTGATTTTAATTAATTTGTGATCTACCGCTGGACACTTGTGTTTTTTCATAACTAGTAAAAAAATATTTTTACCCGCATCAGAAGGAGAGTAATTTTCAGCATTATACTTATCCTGTAATTAGTCTGAAAAAGACAGTGAGCCTTTCCACTGTCGACAATTTAGTTTTAGGAAATTTGAGTTTAGGAATGTGAGTTTTAAAATTTTCTATATTACTTGGTAAACGCAGCAACGGCGCCTTTTTCTATCTTATCTCCAATAACGCATAGAACGTAATGCTTGTTTACCGAGTTCTGTGACAAAGCTCGACTGTTGGCTATCGGCACACTAACCAAACAAACAACGAGTTTTATTATGAATATAATAAATTCATGATGGACTCAAAGGTACATCGTCCTGGCCAAGGTTTCGGGTTCGTACAAAGATTAAATTATTAATAAGATTAAAACAGAAAACCTGATTGCTTAAAAGTTTTTTGCTCATAATGATATATTAGAATTAGCGTTTTATATGAGTTTTCGTCAAAATCTGTGGTCAAAATAGTCAAGTAAATGTAGTCTGAAGTAGTGTGAATGGTCTAGCTGTCATTTGATAGCCATATTGTTTTTCTTCTATTTGTAGGAGCTATTTTTTTTAAATATATAGTCACAAATGTCACTATCCACAGTGAGAAGATTCTAATGATATGTCATACGTTACAATATGTACGTCAAGCCGTTTGGGCTGAAGCGCGTTTCAAAGACATGTTGCGTTTCCTTCTTCTGACGCAGTCGGGTAAAGTGTAGCAGATCCTCCACCGGGGTCATGGTTCATTCAACTGTTCAACGCGAGAAGTTTCAACGGTGCAATAAACGTTACTAATGAGTTTTAAGCCCCATCGACCTTATTTACCTGCCATGTTGCCACTTGCAAGTCATATTACGATAGAATAATTCGCGTCACAATTGTATGTTATTTCCTTAACGCAGCTTGCGACCTTATGGATTTGATTCGTTAATTATTACTTTTGTGTTTACCATGTTTACTTAAAAATAAGCTATTCTTTTATAGATTGTATTAATACGAACGTGCAGTTAGGGATGTGACTTGGCTGGCCAAAAATCGATTTTTATATTAATGTTTGTTTTTTATTATGAAGTTTGCCCTCAAATACTTTTTGTTCATTTAGTTGTCATTTATTATGCAAAACACTACAGATAATAGGCACTAGATGGCGTTGCAAGTAGTTCTATTATAGAGCTGCTGTTAAAATATCGAAAGTACGTGAAACTGTGAAATAAATATTCTTTCAGTAATTCAGAGCAACGGTACAAAAATTGAAAGTAAGAATAAAAAATAGATGAGTTTAAAATCGATTATTTATGGTCAACAAATCGATTTATAAAAAACGATTTTTCCAAAAAAAAAAGAAAATCGATTTATTAAATAATCCATTTTTTTAACATCTCTACGTGCAGTCCTGATAGTGATCACTGCCTCACATGTGCATCTGTAACTACCTCCTAAAATAATAGGTATTCAATCAGAAACCTATTACAAAGGCGTTGTCATTCCTGAAGCCTAAAACGGTCATCTCATACGTATTAAAAGTCTGCCGCCATATATGTAATATTGAAATTCGGTATCAAAATAGTTCTAAGGTTTTTTTTATCTATAAATTTCTTGGTTATAAAGTTACTACGGTTCTGACTCTTAGTCTTTTAAACTGAATTTAGTAAGAAGTTTTGATGTGAAGTGCACTTGGGAAATCTTAAAAATAGATTTGCGCTCTGTGAAGCGTTTCACGTGTGGTATATTCTTTTGTACGATGAAAGAAAAAGTGTTTCTGAAAAGAGATATTGGTAAAATGCTTCTCAGAGGTTTTGACTTTTTATCTTAACTTTTTTATTCGAAAATTTTGTAACTTATTTTCAAATTAAGTCATTGTCTTGACTATCTTTTTATGATATATTTTATATCGCACTATCAGTGATAGCGCACTTAATTAATATATTACATAATACAATATAACAGTAGTATAGAAGTGGAACGAAATAATAAACTAAATTTGTCATATACG
>DWND01000209.1:0-11690 GCA_018250195.1 Cecropterus albociliatus | reverse complement strand
ATACAAGTAGTATACACATTTCTATATACTTGTACAAGTAATATTCACATGCCATACCCAAAATAATAACGGAAAATAAAATCAAACACGTAATAAATGGCAATAAGCTAATGTAACCTTCTTGAAGGAGAAGAACTTGCTGCCCTTAGCGTACACGTTGTCCTGGTACACTTCGTCGGCCAGCAGGAACAGTTGGTTGGCGTGCGCGAACTTTATGATCGCCTCGATGTTCTCGCGCGTCAACACCTGCAACAGCAAACAGGAGGCTTACAACATTGGTAGATGAATGTTGGAACCTAACTTAAAAATTAAAAAAATATATCGGTGTGAGCGATGTCTTATCATGTGATTATTTTCTACGAGATTTTGCAATTGCCTGAATTAATAGTAATATTGACGTGCATTACTGTCTTCTAACTAAGTTGAGATTTTTTACAGTAGAGTAAAACTTTTGTAACTATATTATATTTTAGTCAAATAAATAAACACTTATTTTACTAAAATAACCAAGTCACAAATTATGTTCTAACTTTCCTCTATAAACTCAATATATTTCGTAATTTTTAAAATGATATTTTATTTATCAACATTATTTGTAAGATATTTGGTTGCATCGCCGCTACGCCGGATGTCGTGTACCTGTCCGGTGGGGTTCCCGGGGTTGATGACGACGAGCGCGCGCACGTTGCAGCGCTCGCTGGCGTCCTTCAGCGCGCGCTCCAGCTCCGCCGTGTCCAGCGCCCAGCCGTTGGCCTCGTCCAGGTAGTAGCCCACCTGCTCCAGCCCGTACTCCGCCAGCGTCGCCGAGTACAGCGGGTACTGCGGGATGGGGATCAGGACACCTGCCCATTACGTGAACGATACCTTTATATCCGAACTTATATACACAAAACATACTAAACACAACAAAACTGTCTCTCTGTTTAATTAAAATGGGGTCTTGTCATAGTGGTGTCTTTATTACAAAATTCTAACGTAAAACTTATCCTAAAATAAATTTGCTAGGTGTTACACATATTACAAAATTAATATATAAAAAGTAACATAATGGACATTATGAAAAAGTAAGTTGAAAAAATAAAATTGTTTCTAAGCTATCCATCAACATCAACATACGTAAATAATAAAGAAACGTGTGTGTTTATTATTTAAAATAAATGTTTAGAATAGTATTCTTTACGTGATGTACACAACAGAAGCCAATAACAGTGAGTAATTTCCTATTGTTCTATGACATATTGTTGACTAAATACTCATAAAAGCTACTTATACAATATCATTAGTCAAATTAACGTTCTGTATGACACGCTTTATGAAGCCCAACATCTTCAAAGTAATAAACTATGAATATTAAATTAATGTCCGTATATTTTTTTTATATCTTTTTATAAGAATGAAGTAGTAAACGAGCATGCCTGATGGTAAGTGGTTACTGCCGCCTATGGACATTTGTAAGCAACTTCATATAGAACAGGGGTTCTATCTGAAGTCGATCACAGATGCGTTGCTACTCCCAGGGACTAATATGGTCGCCTCATATATAAAGTGAGTCGGCAACCACACCCTTCCACCGAAACACAAGAAATTCGTCACGCTAGAAATAGGTGTAGCGGTGGTACTTCCCCGGTTGAACATCGGTTCTACCACCTGGTGATATATATATTTTAAGCAAAAACACATGAATATTAAACAGTCTCAGCCATATTATCTTGTTGAAATACAATATTCTTATTTATTTGTGTAGGCTTTCAGCGCAAATCATTGAGACGACCGCAAGTAATAAGACAATGCACATCCATTTAGCGAATGGAGCAATTTGAAACAACAAGCGAGATATTGTTACACAATACACTAATGGGTATATTATGCTAACCACAAGTACACTCTAATACACAATAACTGAATGTACTTGAGTTAAATTGCCTGCACGATACTCCTGGGAAGATACATTGGTAAACCTTTTGTTTGTTCTTGATAACAACTTCATAATACTTTTACGTAAGAACTTAACATCGTAAAATAAGTTAAATATAATCAATCGTACGATAAACAAAAATGCCATAAAGTTTATAAGTTGCCAAACCATCCAATTCAACACGGCCTCTAGTGTAGTTGCCTAAAATTAATGCTAAATGGTAGTCTCAATTTGGAATTGAGGTTATTATCATACCTGGCAAAAAAAATGTTTTTTCTGGTGTACATGGCAGTTACACTTCATTATATTTGAAAAAGTGCAAAATATCAACACTTCTGAATGAAGACCTAACAATGCCATTTTTGTATATTTTTTAATAATTTATTGATTTTCTATTATACGTTAATCACATAAAGCTTGAAAATCTCTAAGAACGTACAATCTACAGTGATATATCTCTAATCTCACATCATAGGTAATCCCACATCTATCACATGACAATTTTAAACTAATAACCTTTCCAAGTTGCACTATTTTATTTCTAGCCACAGTAGTTCGCTGTAACAAATATCGATTTGTTGTTACATAATAGAAGTCAGTGGGTCAACAGGCAATGTAGACTTCTTAAGTACCTTAGTGTTATAATCAATACTGCCATGTCTGACGTTCTATAAGTCGAGTCCGTCATATTCTCGTGTTATTATACTGTTATACCTGTTATACTGACTTTTAAAGTACGAGATTACATATAAGAGCTCATTATGTTTGTAGCCTGATCTTTAATTAGGTACGTAAGTACTAGGGACATTTTTAACCGGTTTCCCAATTACCCTTGCATTAAAGTCAGTCCGGTTGACAAACAACAAATTTTGATAACTCGTTTCAACTTCGTGCATCTGACATACAAAATGTGAAAACACCGCATATCATATTTACACAACAAATCTGTCGAGGAACCTTTTTTAGGGTTCCGTACCCAAAGGGTAAAACGGGACCCTTCAACGCAAGAACTTCACGTAAAAAGAAAATGGTGTATTTTTCGACCCATATTGGTTATACCATCTTTCTAATTCACCACTATCCCCATGCAATTATTTCAATGAAATAATTAAATGACATAATTATTTCAAACAAATACTTTCGATGAAATTAGAAATTACATGGTGAAGTATGTCACCATTAGTATCATCACCTACAAAAATATCATCATATCTATCACATAACAATCTTAAGCGATAATAACCTTGGAGCTTTTCTATCCATAAGAAACGCGTTTCTAGTAGTAAGATAAAACAAGTGTAGTAACCAACCAATACACCACTTGCCACATATTAGTTCTTTAAGGTCCATTGTCAGACATACTCCTTCTCCTAATGGGATTTAGTTTAAGTCTTAGTTAGTCTTAGCCTTAAATGCTATTCAAAACAGTGCTGTTCAAAACAGACGCCACACGGCTCATACACATGCATAACTTTATAGTCGGAAATTCTGTGCACCTAGTCAAAACGAATTAAATCTGCGTCTTGCCATTTGCAATTCAGACTTACACCTGTCTCATTATAGTTTAAGACAATAATGCTTATACCTATTTTCAATAAGAGCACAGAATTGTAGTTAAGCCGCACTATCGACTCACCAGACTTCTTCCCGTTGATATCGTTGCAGAAGAGCTGCAAGCAGTTCTTGATGGCGTTGGAGGCGCCGCCGGAGAGGCACACGTTGTTCCAGTCGCACGGGTGGCCGTCGCGGCGCTCGATGTACTCCGCCACGTGCCGCCGGATCAGCTCGATGCCGTGCGACGCCGAGTACGCGCCCACTGATCGCCCACTGGGGATCACGTGACACGATCAGACTAAATTTTATATATAAAAATAGAAGGTGATCGACTGTCGCAGAGATCAACGCGTCAAAACCTAGAAAGCCTAGCTAAATCTATAATTCTATATTTATTTCATTGAAATGTTTATATATAAATAGGTATTAATAAAATAAACATGGAATTTACACCCAGAAAGATGTAATATAGGTTAAATATAAAGGCAAAATACGGTTTAAAATTTATATTACTTCATGTTACTTTGATTACTTACACATACGTACGAGTAGCTAGCAGCTACATAAACCTAACCATTTGTGGGGATAATTAGACTAATATTCGTTTAGAACAAGACAGTTTGATACAGGTCCTGAACTGCAGTCTAAGTCATTGTTATTTAATTGCAAAAATATCAACGTCGTTACTATTGGCAATATTAAATCAGTATCAAGCAGTGTTCTGGTAAGAAAGTGTCACATAAGTTATTCCAACTCATATTCGACGTCGAATACTATTTCTATTTAATGCTAGATTGGACTCTTCAATAGAATTATTAAGGGTCGTCAGTTAAAATACTATTCGCAATATAAACTGTAATTATTGAAATTTATAGTTTTATAAACAAAACAGAAAGGAAAAAACGTTGAAACGATCTGCTAAACACTAACCATTTAAACTACCAGAGCAATCAAGTATCTTTGATTGGGATGAGAGCTTATGATATATAAAAGAACAATATTTTGCATTGACATCACAGAAAAGCATTAAGTAACTACCGATTTCCCAAGCGCTTCCCAATGACTTCCACCATCCAAAGCATGATTGAAGCCTTCAAGCTCAAATAGGAATATTATACGTACTCTCTGTAACAGTAGAAGTTCCAATTCCACTACAAAATTAGTCACATTTTTTTAACTCCAGACGGCTAAATGTCGCTGCTACATCCTGAACAATATCGCCACCTGTCACCTTATCTGAGAACTAATTTTAACCCACATAGGTTAACATAAGAATTACCGTTGTAATGTATGAAAACAAGCAATGCAAAACAAAGGCATCTAGAAAAAATGATAATACGAATATATGCTGTGCAATATTCATTTATTACAATGGAAGAAAATGAAATGTATATCTTGACATTATGTCAATAAAATCCGTCTAGCACAATGTTCACCGAGATATAAAAAGCCCAAAACAAAAGATCAAATTCCTGATACATAAGCATAGGAACCCAAAATAAATATGACACAGTCTGATGTAAAAGACGAAAGAGGCGACTTATTAAGAATTATCCGAAAACCTTGCATCCAATGAATATATCCCAGTATTAAAAATTATCATTATACTATTATATACGCCGTACATGCACATATTTGTTTAGTTTATCATTATACTATCTTATTGATTCAAAATAAATTCAAATGCAAACTTACCTTTATGTTTCATTGTAACAAAGATTTACGATTTCCAATACTCTGGAACTCACCTATTCGTAGTTGTCTGACGGTTACATATTGCCTTGGCCACGTTACACAACATATTAGCTATGTACAACTTACAGAACTAATGCTGTGAGTATTCTATTTTTAGTACCAACATACACATATAATAATTTACACGTAAAGTTCTTGAAATGGTATACAAGCCTATGTCACTCCTGAGATAAAACCGGAAGATAAGGCGCATAATATCACAATCTTTTAATGCTATATAATTTTAACGATTGTATACATACACTCAAAAGACAAAAGTTTAATCTGAGGGAGAATAAAATAAGGATAAATAACTTAACTAAAATTGAAATGTTTGAGAAGTATTCGTATTTGAAATTTATAATACCAGTTAGATAACAAACATTAAATATTTATAAAAATAATTAAAAAGCCCAACGAAAATTTGCTCCTCCTTTAAAAAAATGCTAAACAGCGATATGGTGAAACGTAATAGCGTTTGTTAAAATAGCATTACATGTATTTCATTAATCTACCACAACTCTAAGCTCTAAGTTAAGCGTTATTATATCTAGGATTCATTAATACGATTGCAACATTAATGGCATAGTCAATTAAACAAGAGTATATGAATAAAATGTTTAGAATACAGTAAGAATGATCATGAGGGCAATGCAAGGCTTTACCCGCATGCGTCGAGTATATCTCTGGCTCTCTGTTTGACGTCCTCTGGATATCCGCCTTTCTCTATCAGCTCTGGCAGCGTCACACATGCTATCACCTGAAACAATTTTGAATTTTATTATGTTTAGCTTAATATTTGTTTCCGCATATAAAATATTTTCTTTCAAAGATGCTGTACTCAAGCTAATCGTGACGATCAATATTTTTCAGCAGTAATAAATTCTAATCTGAAATTATGTTTAGTATAAATTTGAATAGAAGTTGTACCTCTTCAATTTTTTACTTTATTTGCCATAAGTAATAATTGTAGTCCATAAAAATCAAAATGTCTGTAAAACTGTCTGTCAACAAAAATTATCGATATGAACTTCCATATCAGTAATTTTTGTTGACCTTTTAAGTGCATTTCAAATTACTCCTAATTACCACATGGACGTCCGTAATTAGACTCCTCTACTAGTACCTTATAAGATCCTTCGAGCTATCGGTTCTGGATGCCTACCTGGCTGTGTGATAAGACAAACATACGTTTATTTTATGCGTATTTTTAAATCCTGTTTATTAAATATTATTTCAAGTAATTCCAAATAATTTTACAAGGTCTAAGTAACAATATACTCGTATTTACGTATTATATTACGATCTGGACAAGCCGCATCTTTATATATTCCGTGTAATATCGATTTGCTAGCCACTCAATGCCAAGGTTACATCCGTTATGTAACCGCTTACAGGCCTGGCTGGCGTGGACTATGTGACTATGACATAAGGAAAATTATGTAGAGGATACGTAACAAACGTATTCTTTCTACGTTTGCTTGCTAATAGAAAAAGTTATTAAGTTACTTCAACTATAATCATTTAATGTGCGTATTTGCACTATACAGAACCTGTCGATATGCGGTATGTACGTGCTAATCATAGAAACTGATTAAATGTTGACGGATCTTAGCAAAAATGTGGAGGACAGGGAAATGGAGGGGAATGCAGGTCAATCTGATATCCTAATCGCCAACGGAGATCGATCTGATTAAGCGCTTTTACAGAAACCAAATATATGGCTCAAAATCACCTAGGTGAGAAATTCTGTTCGGAAATGAATAAAAAATACAATTGTAATTAAATTCATTGAATATATACTTTACACTGTTTAAATTGTATTGACTTATTTATACACGAAATTACTTGCTTGGGAAATAAATTAATTTCCTTAATATAATACAATAATTGTGCAAAAAATAATTTCGAGAACGCGTTCCCATGCTGGATCGTACTTACAAATTACTGTAACTCGAGGAAAAACTAAATTTTATCCCTTTTCTGTGTCTAAGAATATTAATTTTCTTAAATATATTTATTTGAATCCATCACTAACATGAGAAATTTATTAAAAACACGTCATTTGCCTAAAAGTTTTTCCGAGACCATGTGCGTTATATTCGCGAACGCAGCTATATCCAAGCAAAATATTTTTTACTGAACGCAACTTATGTCGCTAGTGTGCTGTTATAGTGAGCCGAGTTTGTGTGTGTTCGGCATTGTTTATTTTCTCGCCAAATTATTATTTAAGTGGTAAGTACTTTTCTATTTACAATTTAAATGCCGTACATCAATAGTACATCATTACGGGAACAGGTACAATTGCTCATAATCGTAAAAAAACATCTTTTATAAGAATACTTAATTAAAGCTACTATTGTTTTATTGACATTAACCTAAAACCACTGTGTTCAAAGCGGCTAATGTCAGCATAAAACGCGTGAATCTTTAAAAACGTCATTCCGTGAACGGTCATTTTGGGAACGTTATCGGATATGACGACGTGTTACCTAAATGATGATAATGTTCTCGAAATGACCATTATAATGCTCAAACAATATTAAGCAAAGTTGCAATATAAATTTAACTAACTTTCAAAAACCGTGGAAGCAAATAAAGAGCGAAAGAAGAAGAAAGCTAAAAAACAACTGAAAAAAGATAGTAATGCATATTTACGTCAAAGAGAAAATCCCACTCAAGAAAAAGAAAGTTTCTGAATAACATGACTGATGAACACAGAGAAATTAAACGAGCTAAAGACAGAGAGTACTACCGTAATATGAAAGCTGAAAAAAAGTAAAAAAAGTTATTGATATGACAGAACGTGAAAAGCGCCAACTAAGAAAAAAGTGGAATAAAGCGTAAAAGTGGTATAGAGAATAGAAGAAGATACAGCAAATACAGTCAGTAATACGCCTCCACCATCAGACGATGAATTGACACCTCAAAATTTAGTAACAGACAGGTTGGAAGAAAAATAGTTAGAAAAGATCGAAAAAGAAAAAGCTTATCGTCAAATAGACAAGCAAGAGAACTTGATCATTCAAAGGAGACGCAAAAGAAAAAAACATACAGAAAACAAAAAGAAATGTAATTATTATATTTAGTTTGAAAAACGTCAAGGTCAACGGACCTCAGATATAAGGTTTACTTTTTAATTTAAGCGTTTCGTGCACTTGTTATAATACGTACATCATAAGGTTGAGTCCACACGTAAAACAATAACAAAAACTTCAATTAAGTGGCTAGCCTTGTATATGTATTTATTAGCAACTAGTTTTACAACATTCTTAGTACGAGTTTTTTACGTTATTTCAAAACGGTCACTGTTTACATTTTATTATATATTTGTACTAAGAGTACGGATCATATGGAAAGAGCACGTATGAGGAAAGCTAAGAGAAGATACAGGTAAACATATGACGGCATGTATGGCGCGTGGACATGAGCTGGGAAAATCCATGACTTCAGTGTTTTTAAATCAAGTAGCTATTTCCTTAATATCAGACATTTATTTGCAAAGTTTTGACTGTGATAGCCATTTTGAAATTCGGCTTAAATATGTCGAACGTTCAAATCCCAGCATTTCTTTGAAGTTATGAGCACATCACTTTTTATTTAAAACCCATTAACGGTGAAAACGTGAATGTTGTAAAAGGTGTGTGTAACCTACCAATTCTCACTTGACAAGATAGGCGCGCTATGAGAACCCTGAGAGATCTACGAGTAAGTCCAGCAGTGTGATAGCAATGGGTTGACGACGATAATGTAGACTATGTATCAAAATGTACTAAAAAATATTCGCCGTAATTTAGCTTTTCCGGTTTGTAAAGCAACATTCGATGTTGGAATTACTACGTGTTTAGTGTTGTCACGCGGTAGTTTACTGCTCTTTGTATTGCGTCACAGCGTTACGTAATATTACTGTCGTGGTCGTGTAGTTCATCATACTCTTTGTAAGTAACTAGAATTTACTCAAGTCTTACTATGCATAGTATAGTACATAGTTAAGTACTTTTTAGTAGGTTTGAGAAATCTTTTAGAATTGTAGATAACTTTCTGACATTTCATAGTTTGGGACTATTAATATCATTTCTACCGAGAGAAGTACGTAAAGATCTATGTTCCTAACCTAAATCTTTGTAGCAGGAAGTCCATATCTACCGCATAAGCTAGTGGCTTTTTAAATTATTCTGGTAAATTATTTTACCACCGCCACACCTATTTTTAGCGTGAAGCAGTTCTTGCGTTTCGTTGGGAGGGTGTGATTGCCGGCTCGCATATACATATATGAGACGACCATCTTAGTCCTCGTGGGTAGCAACGCATCTGTGATCGACTTCAGATAGAACCCCTGTTCTATAGGAAGGTGCTTAGAGACGTCTATGGGCGGCAGTAGCTACTTACCATCAGGTGGATTGCATGTTCGTTTGCTACTTCATTCTTATACAAAAAATAACTCATTGGACATATTCACGTTACATGTGAAGTAAGCTTTATGCTGTGTTCTTTTGTGTATGATGTATGTTTCTTTAAGTGTTTTCTTTATTAAAGCATGATATCATTCAGTAATTAACAATAATAAGTGGTATGAATTACATAAATCGAATCGTTTCAATTCTATATAAAAACACATTATGCACATTGTAATATCTAACTACAGTCATATGTAGTCTTTGTCAAATTAAAATGAGTTTAGTGATTTTATTAATTGGTTTTTTCATGATTTAGTTATGATATTGAAATGAACGAAAATGGATATGTGATTGAGCGCTTATTTTGTTATTAACTGGACTACAGTACACATTTAAATTGTAGGAAGATGTGATACATCTGACGCATGACCCATGTTTGCGTGACGTTGCTTGAATCATGGTAACAGAGCGATAAGGACTCTAAACATACTTTTTAAGCCCGCGTGCCTCTCCTAAATAACGGCTAGCTTGCCTACTTGTATGACCATACGTGAAGACCATAGCGGCCACTCATGGACTGCGTCGCCTTTCGCAGCGATCTGCGACGCAATCCGAGGGTTGTGCCCACAAACTATCCGATCGCTACCGTAAGGTGTTCTCCTACTCAGTCGCAATTTATTTATTTGTTTATTGCACTCATTACGGTACAAATTACGATAGGGCAAACTTAATGCCTTATGGCGTTCTTTACCAATCAACCCTGGGCAGCCCCAGATCTAGTGGGGGGGAGGGGGGGGGCAAGCCGGGTCCTATGCCCCGGGCGGCAAGTTCAAAGGGCGGCAAATTCAAACGTTGCAAACGAATGCGCAACTCATAATTGATTTAACTTTGACCATTGGGACGCTAGTCAGTGGGAAGTGGAACTCTAGACACGATTCGTTTTTATGACCACCAATTATAGGACATTTGATGGCTGAAATCATGGTAAAAAGAAATTCAAGTGTTCATTATAAGTAAAGATAATATTAACTAAAATTCATTTGACACCACAGTAAGGATATCAAGCTAGGTCAAAGAACCCTATGTCATATGAATTATGAAATATGTTATATAACAATAAGTTCCTTTAAAATACTACTCGAAGGCCAACGTATATAATTCACTGGAAATATTATGAAATAATTACTTTCTTAAGATACTCTTAATATTTTAATATTCTTAGTCTACTCGGCGTTAAGCATGTAGGTTCAACATTTTAAACAATAAGCAAAAACATTATTTAACAATCAGAAGCAACTGAACAAACGAATCATTTTATTGTATGTTAATTTTGTTAATAACGAAAAATCATAATTACCAAATAGTAACATTTTTCGGTAGTTACAAATTCGGAATTATTTTCGTTTCGTTTTTGGTCATTATAAAAAAAAAAAGAAAATATGTAAAGTATACGTCAATAATAATTTCAAGATTTGTAACATACACGCAACAATTGGTGTAAAATTATTATTTTGTTTGTCATTGATTGAAATTTGTGAATATAAAATATTTTTTACAGAACTATAAAATATTTTTACTATATTTCAATAGAACAAATAAAACCTTGGTAAACTTTGTGTCTGTTCCATCCATTATTATGGAACTCCAAATTAGAAGCAAAAAATATACATACAGACACTGAATAATTATAGAACAAGCAAATATAAAGATTAAATGAACAATGTAGTGGTGGCAGTGACCAGGATCAGTGACCACTATATCAGGTGAAGTACCAATGTTCAACTGGGAAAGTACTATCGCCAAACCTATTTCTAGCGTGAAGTAGTTATTTCGTTTCGGTGG
This sequence comes from Cecropterus albociliatus, assembly GCA_018250195.1. Classification (NCBI taxonomy): domain Eukaryota; kingdom Metazoa; phylum Arthropoda; class Insecta; order Lepidoptera; family Hesperiidae; genus Cecropterus; species Cecropterus albociliatus. Next base: position 248 of record DWND01000209.1, on the reverse strand, counting down.
AAGGGTGTGGTTGCCGGCTCACTTATAATTGAGGTGACCATCTCAGTCCTCCGGAGTAGCAACGCGTGAGTGATCGACTTAAGATATATATATAACCCTTGTTCTACCTGAAGTTGCTTACAGAAGTCCATGAGCGGCAATAGTCACTTACCCTCAGATGGATTTCATACTTATAAAAATCGGTCAAGTGCGAGTCGGACTCACGCACGAAGGGTTCCGCACCATTATCTACAATATTGAGCAAAAAA
>DWND01000208.1:0-11709 GCA_018250195.1 Cecropterus albociliatus | reverse complement strand
CATAGAGTATATTATCAAAGATTACATGAGAAGCATCTATTGACATAGTTTGTGTTTTACAAGCTGTTATTTAACTGCCCTTAGTAACATCAGAGTAGTGAAAGCTGCACCTGCATTTTAAACATCTTAACCCCAATCGACTGAGCTGCAATTTTGCATACATGCTTGGATTTTACCCGAGTGAGTCAGGAGGGAGGAGAGTTTTTAGAGCGTATATACAGTAGAACCTCTTTAAGTCAAACCTCTATTAGTCGAAATAATCAGTGAGTCCCTGCAAGCTATCTTGGTACATATTTTGCCTCTATAACTCGAAAAAGCAATTATTACCTCTATAAGTCCAAAAAGCAATCATTGCCTCTGTAATTCGAAGAAAAGTAAGTTACCGACTTTAAGAATTTGCCGACAATATGTAGATAAAAATATATTCGTTATCTCCGTAACTTAAATTGTCATTTATTTCACCTCTCTTACTCAAAATTAGAGTAAGAATGAATCTTAACCTCTACAAGTCGCACAAATATCCGCCTAAGTCGAAATCCTCAATAAGTGGAAAACTCTATAACTCGAATTTTTTGGCGTCGCCCTTGATGTACGACTTATAGAGGTACTACTGTATATCCATTTTGTTTGGCATGTGCTGCAGACAAACGGCGTGACCGATTGTGACATACAGCATATAAGCATTAGAACCGTCTCAGTTTGCAGAGTGACAGTTAAATCCTAGCATTTTTTTAATGGGACCTGAATGTTATAAAAAGGTAGGACGACTTTTTAGGGTACCGTAGCTAAAGAGTAAAAACACAACCCTATTACTAAAGATCCGCTGTCCATTTGTTCGTCTGTCCGTCTGTCTGTAACCAGGCTGTATCTCATTAACCGTGATAGCTAGACAGTTGAAATTTTCATAGATGATCTATTTCTGTTGTCATTATAACAACAAATACAAAAAAAAAACTATTTAATGGGGGCTCCAATCCAATGCGTACCATAAAATGTGTTAACAAGAATCATGTAAATTTAAAGCGTCCTTGATGTCTCCTGAAGTGCTAACATAAAAAAGTGCAATTTTAATGCGCATGTGCATTGGAGTACTGATAATAAAGATTAATGGATGTGCCTGGTATACGGCAAGTGAAAGTGAAGAAACCTCCAGTGAAAAGTGGAACGTCGACCGTTTAATATAAAAAGAAAACTATCTTGCAACAGTTCGAACATTTACGGAAATTGTATAAATGTATCCGGGACGTCTGGCAGATGTGAAACATCGTGTTCGTACAATTAATATGCATGAAAGAAGATTACGTTAGGACCTATAGCATATTAAAAAAATAAAATGACGATTTTTAAATAGAAAATTATGACTATTTGTTTAATATATGTAGTAGTGTGTATCGTGTGACTGTGTACGGTGTGGCGAACACGTCGCCACGGCAAACCTCGCCACGCCACGCTTCAGGTTTACCTGTGCCTATACATGTTTGACATCAAAAATGAATGGAAAATGTTCCATTTCCGTTTGCAGAACTCGTATTCTGGGGTATTATCTTGTATACTCATGTTGTCTATTAATATATAATGTAAGTAGCTAACAAGAATGCACTCTACTTGATACTGGAAACTGTCACCCACTGACATCCGAAGCAACCAAAGATAGGATTAGAGTTCTACGTGAGCTCGCCGCTCACAAATGCTATTTCTGAAGACTAAATTGCAATATAATTTAATTATTTGATATCATAAAACTGAAGAGTTTGTTTGGTTAGCCGCGATACTCTCAGGAACTACTTATTCGAAATGAAAATCTATTTTTATGTGGAATAGTCCGTCTATCGAGGAAGGCTACAGGGGTTACATCACGCTATGTTTCTTTGTTTGTTTTCTTACGCTGGTGAAACCTTGTGGCACAGCCAGTCTCGTATAAGTTTCGGTCCTTTGGTACACTGATATAGTTGATACTTTATTATAACGCCTATATTATGTTTCATTCGTAGCACACCCTCTAAATCTACCAAATAGCACATGGTCAGTGCAGTTTTAGGCCATAGTCCACTGACTATAACCTAACACTCTCTTAGACTGACATCACCCTCCAAACCATGATAAAAAAGCGCCTAAAGCTATTAGAATATGGACGAAATAAGTGTTGCATCTTCGAAGTCAAAACACGAAGTGTACTCACGCTTGAAATGTAAAGAAAATAATAATTCTCGTTCCGTATTCCCTCCCAGGTAAGTAGAAAGAAGTGCGTCTGTTGCGTGACGCCTTCAAAGGTCGTTAGTGCGCTGTATCACTTACCCCGCGGTCTGCGGCCTCTACGGTTCTTGCGGCTTGTTACGTGTTGTCACTTGTGTTGGGTGTCACGATGCGATATCCGTGAATCGCCAAAGGGTATCCCTTCTTGCACAGAATTGTTACATATATATATATATATATAACTTTGAGTAATGGTATTTGGTTAATCCTGCCTATGGAGATTTTTAAGTCAATCACATACAAGTTGATGCTTCCCAGGACTAATATGGTCGCCTTACGTAAGACTGAGTCAGCAATAACTTTCCACCGAAACAAAAGAACTGCCTCATGCTAGAGGTACGTGTGGCGCTGATACGTCGCTGGTTGATCCATACCTCGTGTGTTTGTGTTTTTCATTTTTCAGAATGAATAGCAATATCACAAGTCACATAACATTCGTCGACGTGTACCGTATTTAATCGCGGGTTTATTACGCTATAATCCACCCAATGTTAAAATCACACACCCACAGTGAAACAATAAAAGGATTATGTGAAAATTAATTGTGATTCAGTTCTAGTAAATAAAAAGCGTACACCCAGTTACTCTGACTACGTTTAGCTTAAATAATATGGTCTAAACTAACATTTCTAGGAATCTAAACTCAACAATAGGTGAAACAAACTTCGCTGCTAGTGGTTGCTTTGTTGAGCTAGCTCTAATTAGTATAAGGGCCTTTTCTTGTCACGCGCATTTATGTCCGCCTGCGTGGCTTATTCGTATGTGTGAATTTATCCACTACAGCCTCTCCGAGTTGCCACATGACAGAAAAAAATATTTAAAATGACCTAATTTTAATTTAGTGAAAGTGCAAAAAATCCACGTGACAACGAAATGGCCCCAAGTACTACGAGATTTTAAACTCCATGTCGACGTGGATTCTATTCCACTATTTGCCAGGTGGTAGAACCAGTGTAGTTCGACCGGAGAGGTACTACAGCAACACCTATTTCTAGCAGCAGTTCTTGAGTTTCGGTGGAAGGATGTAGTTGCTGACTCACTTACCTATATATGAGGCGACCATCTCAGTCTTCAGAAGTAGCAACACATCTGTGATAGACTTCAGATAAAACCCCTGTTCTATTTGAAGTTGAAGAGGTAGCGTCCTTAACATTCTCTTAACAGGATGACTTCGGAGCAAGTAAAATAAAATTTAATGAGGCTTTTTACCGACTACAATAGAGTTTTATTTTTGATGTACGTATGTATGTCATTTCTTTGGCACACGACACAGCCCAAACGGCTTAATAGATTGCGACTTATTTTATAAGAATTATCTTTGTTTTCTAAGTGGCACAGCCTGTATAACTTTTAAAAATAACACCTGTAATTAGGGGAATAAAATGGAAGGGATGACATTTTTATTATCATGATAGCATAGGGTTTCAATGAAACCCAGTAATATAAAAAACATACCAAAAGTAAACATATTAAGTAAGGAACATAGAAACAGTTTTTATGTTCCTATTTTGACGAATACTCACAAAAAGTATTGAGTTAAATGTATTATTACAAAAACAAAAAAAACCGGCTGCTAATTTCAATTTTAGCAGTCATGTCTTTTGTTTTTATTTTTTTATTTTTTCACTCTCACATGACTTTTTTGTCATCCTTGTGACTTGGAAAAAAGACTAATAGAATAAGATTCATGAATTCTGCATATTATTCTGTCCACCGCTTGTGAAGCAAACGTCGCATCTACAAATAGGTATTTACTAAAATATAAAATTATGTTATTATAGAGGGTGACAACCCTAGTCGAAATAGACTCTTTCCAGTGTAACCAAGTTAATTAGTCAATCACGCTTCAACTTTGTTGAATTTGAAAAAATGAATGACCCTACCAAACTTCAACTACTTAACGAATAATGAAGTGTCATTAGTAGCAGAAAGTAACTATGTAATTAGAAAAGTCAATAAGTGGCTGCTGGTGTGCACAAAGGCTTGTGCCCTTCATTGAAACCCGGCCCAGTGCGAGTCACACTCGCAAACGAAGGGAATATTATCATTAAAAATTACACGTTTGATAGATGGAAGTTGTTATTAGTTGTTATAGCGGCAAGAGAAATACATCATCTCTGAAAATTTCAACAATCTAGCTATCACGGTTCATGATTTACAGCCTGGTAACAGACAGACGGACAGATGAACAGACGAACAGACAAACAGACGGACAGACGAATAGACGGACAAACAGATAGCGTAGTCTTAGTTCCTTACTTACTGAATAGGGTTTCGTTTTTACCCTTTTGTCACGGAACCCTAAAAATCCCGTGACTTTAAAAAATACAAGCGATATTGCCGTTCTATGATGTAACAAAATTGTAGAAAATGACTAACGTTACGGAGGAACTGCTCGAGTATTTCAAAGATAATTAATGGAACGTAATGCAATGACATATTCGTTGATATGGCCCCGCAAACATAAAGCAGTAGTAACGATATCCTTAAACTTAATTAACCAGTTAACGACCGACAGTTAAACGGAATAAATACAAAGACGGTATCCATTTGATATTATTATAGTACCAGCACCGAATGCGATAGAAAATAGCTTACATGGTTATGTTTTTTTCTAGTTTACAGACCCACATGTTTTTGAAATATTTTATGTTTTATGGTGCTTATTCAACTTTTAATATTTTCTCTAATATTATAGCAGTAGCAAACGTTCATGAAAATCGTGCATGGCTGCTTTAGAGATATAAGATGTCGCCTCATATTAAAGTGAGCCGGTAACTTATTAATATTATAAATGGGAAAAATTTCCACATACCCTGGCGTCGCTCCCACGACGTCTGGAACCATTTGAAGGTACCCCCCCTCCCCCCCCCAAAGACGCTCACTGCTTGTTATAGATGAGTAGGGACTTCTATTTTTTTGTATTTAATAGTTATAGAAAAACACTCTAATAGTCAAAGAGAAAACGGTAATAAATATCGGTATTTTGTATGGGATCACTCTCAATTATTTTATTTTTGGTTGGAACAGCCGTAGTACGACACACTATAAAAATCAAGTTACATATCAAGAGCCCTTTAACAGAGGGACAGATTGCGAGTGCTTAGTAATATAGTCACGTTTTACCCTTTGGGTTCGGAAACCTATAGGAGTACTTGATTGGATATGACATATATTATGAGGATTATAGTCGAGTGGAAGTAGTGGAACTAAATCAAACCTACAAACAGTACTTTTCCCTAAAAAAACATAGGAATATTATTTTTTGTTTTTAGCAAACGAACTTGCAGTCCATCTGATGGTAAATGGTTAGTGCCGCCATGGACATCAGTAAGCGACTTCAAAAAGAACTGGGGTTATATTTGGAGGCGATCACAGATGCATTTAAGATAGTGGCCTCATAAATAACGTCGGCAACCACACGCTTCCAGCGAAAGCAAGAACTGCTGTATGCTAGAAATATGTATAGCGGTTCGCGCAGTGTGTGTTGCCAGTGATGACATACGGCGCCGAGACGTGGTCTTTTACTATACTTCATGCGCGAGCTCAAAGTCACTCAGTGAGCTATGGAGAAAGCTATGCTTGGTATTTCCCTACGCGACAGAATTCGCAATGATGAAATCCGTAGGAGAACAAAAGTTACCGACATAGCTCTCAGATTTGTAAGCTGAAGTGGCAATGGGCAAGCCACATCGCTCGTAGGACAGATAACCGATGGGTAGAAGAGTCCTCGAATGGAGACTACGTCTGAGCAAAAGGAGTACAGGCCGCCCCCCGACCAGGTGGACTGATGATCTGAAGAAGACGGCGGGCCACCGCTGGATTCAGATGGCGCAGGACCGGTCGGGGTGGCGCAGATTAGGAGAGGCCTATGTCCAGCAGTGGACTTTAAAGGGCTGATGGATGGATGGATACTAATTACCAATTAATGTTATAAAGCTGAAGAGTTTGATATTGTACCGAAAATATGTTTCCAGGCATGATTATTTGTCAAAAATAATCAGGTTAGGTGCCAGTTTATTGTTTTAGTAATTACCAGCTGCTTTTTATTTTTACTCTGTCCTTTTTTTTAATGAATCGATTGGAATGTAAGATCTTTGATACGTAAGAGCTAGTCTATTATAAAAGATGTCGAATTTGTGGTGTTTGATACTTAGACTTAATGATCCGCTAATGAAACTTATTATCTAAGAAATATTTCGGTCAACGGCGCTGGCAGTTATTTCGGCCAAAAAATTTGCATAGCTACATAGCGAAACACTTACATTGTTCTTGGCAGTATTTTCAAGCTGGAATTTTGGAAGGCGTTTTTAATTCATAAGTTACATAATTTTTATTTTACTAAACACAGTGTGATGACAATAAGGTTATGTCATAGTTAAATAATCGATTATTCTAAAGAGGTGAACATTTTCCAAAATATCAAGAAATGCTTTCAGATTATGCAGCTAGGTATTTCCCTAAACAGATATAAGACGTAATTTTGATAAATTTCAATACGTCTCTAAACGGTGGTACCATGAAGCAGTATGATTCGTTCGTTCAAGAGTGGCAATGCATCTATAGTCTAAGTTAAAACCCTGTATTTTGTGGAGTTAGAGTCAGATTTAGATTTGATTACCGTAGGCGGCAATAACCACTTACAATCGATATGACGTCACGTTAGTTCGCAAATTCTATCTTATTTTGTTATATAACTTAGAAAAATAGTGTGATTTTAATTTAGACTCCAAAGAACTCCAGTGCTTCAACTTTTTAGGTCAATTTTATACTCCCTACCGCTTATTTAACTTTGATGGTACAAAAAAAAATGAACAGTTATTAGTTTATCCATTAAAATTGCAGCAATTTCAGTAGTTTTCCTTAAGCTTGATAACATTCGAGACATGTCTTCCAATGACTCTGGCCGCCTTACGTTTTCGTCTGATCTATTGATTTCCGCTCAGCACTTCAGTCCGTACACCGGCTTCACTGGCAACATGCCGAAGTACCAACATAATAAACTCCACATTTTTCATAACAACATTAAAAGAAACTAACAGGCTAGTTAAAAATGTTTACAACGACTGAGTTAACATTTTTTTTATATATTTAGATTAACAGATACCAGCACAATGAACTCCAGGTTTCTTAATAACTTACTATCAAAAGAAAATAACGAACTAGGTAAAAAAATGTTTACAACGACTGAGTTAACATCATTTCATATATTTAGCTTAACAGATACCAACACAATAAACTCCAGGTTTCTTAATATCTTAATATCAAAAGAAAATAACGAACTAGTTAAAAATGTTTACAACGACGGAATCTTTTCATATACCTGAATTAACTGATTATAAAAACAAACCTACCGAGTCTCTTGCCGGATCTTCTCAGTTGAGATCGTGTTCCGAATCGGTTATAGTGTACGAAAAAATATTGCTATTGTCAATTTGTAAGTGCCTCCGTAGGCCTACATATTATGGAAAATATGATGGCCTATATTTCCTTTCTCTAACGGTTATTTTATATTAAAACAAAATATTCCAGTCCTGCAATATTGTTAAGTGGCGCTACAAGCTTATTGATATTTTCAACAAATCTAGAATCGTGAACGAATACTACAATAGTTTTAAAAAATAAAAAAAATATTCTCTCGTGTTACCAACTTTCAGGCGCAACTGAAAATAACCAGATGAGTTACTGAACAATGACATTCGGTTAAAAATTGCAAACAAACACTTCAATTCGTAATGGCTTTTGAAATAGTAGTACTGTGGTAGTAGTTGCATTCAATATTTGCATAAAAATATTTTCAATCTCATACTATGTATTTAGAGTCAATTTCAATTTTCGTATCAAAAAATTATGCAAACGACTATAAAAATTCGAACAGTAGTGTTCGGCGAAAATCGGACACAGTAGAGATCGGCGTATTCGTCATCGTTTTATTATTCCTCTTGCTATCTCCGTAACGAGCATTCGCCAGGTGGTGGCAAAAAGACAAATGTTACGAGCAAATGTTCGCCGCATCGTAGTAGAAACAAACCCCTTCAGGAATATTACGTAAAAAAGTATGATAGAAGTATTTGTCAATCAGACTATGATATCACAAAATATATAAATGTTACTAGGACCTTGCCCTTCGTCCCTGTAGTTCCGGGATCAGAATAGGGCTACGGTATCCTCTGCCTGTCGTAAGAGGCGACTAAAAGGGGTCTTCAGGGGTTGCGGGCGGCACAAAACAAAAAAAACCTCATGAACCGTGATAGCTAGACAGTTGACATTTTCGCAGATTATAATAATAATAATAATGCTTTATTTCTACACATAATAAAAAAATTAAAATACAAGCTTAAATCTTATTTACAAAAATAATTTGTGAGCAAAGGAGTTTCAGCTTCTGCTAGCACGAGTGACCTCGTGCAGCGCCGTTTTTCAAGCGCTATGTATTTCTGATGCCGCTATAAAAATAAAAACAATTAAAAAATAATAAAATAAATAGTTAAGGTGGGCTGTCATACAACAAATGTATTTTTCACCGTTTTGTAAAGATGATAGGGTAAATGTACAGAATCTTTCTTGCGAGCCTCCGACTCGCACTTAGCCGGCTATTTTATTACAAAAAACAATCACATGTTCTTTAGTCTTACACTAACTTCCAATAATTTACTAAAAACCAAAGCCATGTTCTTTTGACGAAAGAACACTTGACAATTATTTCTCTAGTGCCCTCCACTCAGAGGACTCGTGCCAAAGTGAAGTTTTATCAACTACACTCATACGTAATGAGCGAGGGAGCGCCAAGAACGTTAATTTGCAGCTTTCTTTACGTCCAAACTGAGCTGAAAGTTTCAAGAAAGGTGGAAATATTTTATAATTTCGCAAAAAATACCTTTTTTTAACGTGAAGCAGTAACTTTAATTGGAAGGATATGGTTGCCGGCTCCTCAGGAGTAGCAACGCATACATCATGCATTCATGGCAGAAAACTTCATACACTCCATATAGCATATCTATAGAGTTCATATCACCATCCTTTAAACTACGCCGTAGTACAATACTTGATAACAACACCTATTACACTTATGTACATACTGAATGTACAAAGTGTACAGTGGGATAACATGCGGAGGACATGAGAGGGTGGTGATAAATAGCTACTATTACTCCGCTCTCAACTCATTTTTCTTTGTGTTTTTACCTGTTTTACCGAGTTTTTCCTGCATAGTAACTTTATATATAAATTACACCTATTTAGCCTTTTAAAAGCAGTATAGTAGTCTCATAGAAAAACACATGAGATACTCATTATTGTTGATTATTAACGAGATGAAGCGGGCGGGGCCGCTGAAATAAGCTAGTTCCATAAAAACATATAAGCTGGTCCCATAAAAAAATGTTTTAAGATGTGAACATATGTCTTTTTTAAGTAAATTAATGTTACTATCGCACTTGTTCCAAATACATACGAGTTTATACAATCCATGAATAAAAATGTAAACTAGCTGACCTGACAGACATTGTCTTGGCTTGCCTTAACTATAAATTTTGAATTCGAACTGGTTAGGTTATGTTGATATTTTTATTTGTTTCGCGCAACTTTTCTATTTTTTCCTTTATCAGAACTTTTCCCTGGCAGTAACAAATGCCTCAAAAAAATTAGAGAAATGATACCCATATTGTCTTGATAATAAAAAAAATCGTGCCCCCAACCCCCCTTTTTCCTCCATTTCCAGGCGCCATTTTTAAAAATTATATAACCTACGTCACTCTGCAAACTGAGACGATTGTGGTGATACGTCACAATCCGTCAAGCCGTTTGCCCTGTAGCGCGCGCCAAAGAAATTGACATACAAACAAACAAGCAAACATACATACATACGCTCGAAAAACATTACCCTCTTTTTGACTCAGTCGAATAAAAACAAACAAATTAAAATAAAATACTTTACTTACAGACAAGCAAATAAATGCTATACTAAATTATTTTACGCAATAACATTCGCTCCAAAAGTAATCGTACGAGTCAAAGGCCCCGCTTTGAATCCGTCAAAGCGGAGCTACTTTACAATTCCCGCGTGAAACTTTCTACGCTTATAATAAAATATACACACTCCATATGAGGTGCCGAAATACAACCCCAGTTTGATTGCGAACATAAAGTATTTTCTTCACCATTGTAAGATTAAGTGGGGAGGAAAACGAAGTGTTTCGCGATAGAAAATTAATGCTACCAGTCTTCTACGCCATGTTTTAGACTGGATTATGTTGGAATTTTCGATGTTCCTAAATGAATTTTCGAATCTGTCCAAATATTACTATTCCAATATCGCGATAATTTATATCACAATCAGATTCACCAATTGCCTATTTGTCATAAAGTTAACGGTAAAATTTTAAACGTTGTTAAATGATACCTATTTGAAATCTATACTAATATTATTTTATAAAGCAGTAGAGTTTGTTTCGTTGAACGTGCTAATTTCAGGAACTACTGGCTTGAATCGAAGAATTATTTTTGTGTTGAATAGTAAATTTATCGTGGAAGGCTTTAGGCTATATAACATCACGCTATGTTTAATTGTTTTTAATATATTGTTGTCTAATAAACGCGGGTGAAACTGCGTGGTACAGCTAGTTTATTATACTTCTGCTTTAATAATAGTTTAAATTAAATATTATCCACGTATGTTAACATAAATATTAGCAAATCAACCTGCTAAAAATTAAGTGACTGAACAAAAATGTTTGACAACCGACGACTCGCGTGGCGGAGCGGTCTCCATATCGGTCTGACACGCAGTGGGTCCCGGGTTCGATCCGCAGCCAGACAGAAATGTGAATGGTCAGTTTAGATTTCCGTTCTGGGTTTGGGTGTTTTTGTATTCTTCTTTGTGTACCCATGGCACCCATGACACAGAAGTAAATCCTACTGTAGGCCTATGAGTGTAAAAAGCGTTTAAAGCGCTTAATAGATGAATTTTGAATGTTTAGTCTAAATGTATTAACACCTGGATTAACACGTGGGATACATTATAAGTGGTAAATCACAGAAATCAGCGAAGCTGCGGGTAAAAGAAACTTTATTATAATTAGAATAGGTTCTGGCATAAACAAAACCTGTTCAAAATGGACCAACCCGCCCAGTATCATAAATATCACCATCAGTCATCGTTAGAAACACTTGATGCGAACAATATGTTAAGACAAAGGGTAGCATAAATATTTATGAACAGTCGATTAGGGTATCTCAGGGTTCGATGGCTTATATATCTCCGTCAATCAATGTCACACCCCCGATCCGCTCCTTAAATATACCGCTTTTGAAATACCTTACAATATTGAAAATGAAAAGTATGATAAGGATAGGTCATGACGTTCATCAAAGTTCAATCTTGACGACCCGCGTGGCCGAGCGGTTACCATACCGATCTAACGCGCAGTGGGTCCCGGGTTCGATTCCTGGCCAGAC